>CAJQUW010008670.1:0-269481 GCA_907163375.1 Prostheceraeus crozeri
TGCACATTTTGTAGATCCTGGTGCGTTATCCAGCTATTGAATGAATCAGGATATCCTTTCCATTTAACTAGATATTTCATTTGATTGCCATGACCTTTCCTCCTAATTATTTTGTCAATCATATACACCCTCTTCACTTCTGTCTACTACTTGCAATTCATAAGAGTAAAGTTTTCCTTGAATTGGATTGCCATGGTAACCTATTAATTTATACATGGTGGGTCTAAATTTTGTATTTACTTCATCTACAAAAAACTCTTGTTCAGTCCAATTAGGTAGATACCCTTTCTCAAATGTAGACTTAACCTTTGAAATCCGAACTTTATCACCAACATTAATTTTCTTTTCATTGGAAATGTTTTTCGCTTTCTTATCATACAATCGAAGCCATACATCCATCGCATTATCTGGGGTAACATCAACTGGTTTCATCTTAATGATTCGATGGTAGCTTTCATTGTAATTCTTAACAAATTTCTGCAGCTGACCTACCCAAACATGTGTATTTTTTGCAGTGAAATAGCGCCATATTTTTGTCTTCAGTGTGCGATTGAACCTCTCAACCATGGCAGCTTTATAAGCACTTTTGACACTAAACAATTCCACATTATGACTTTTAAGGAGACTTCGAACATGAGAGTTCTCGAATTCCTTGCTTTGATCAGTCTGTATTCTTAGTGGAACACGCCCCTCATCGAAAATACTCTGAAAAGCCGCTTCAACTTCTGGTCCTCGTTTAGATTTCAGCGCACGTGCCCAAGCATAGCGAGATAAAATATCTATTACGGTTAAGATGTATTTATAGCCATCATTGTACTGTGATATCTGTTGCATGTCAGCCAAGTCCGCTTGCCATTGACTATCTATATTGTTAACAACATATTTTCTTGTTGGAAACCGCTTTCTCGCATTTTTGTAAAGAGTGTAAGTCGGTTGACTCCTCGACCACTTCTTGACTTTCTCTATTCCCACACCTGCTGCACGAGCTAGAACCTCCGGACGACTGAAACTTGCGGGATGATTTATGTCGTAATAAATCTTTCTGAGTTTCACTGCTGTACTCATCGTCTTTGTTCTGATTTGCACGCGTATTACTCGCACAGCAACTGCTAACACAATTGATATCAACCTCTATGCCCTCTTCTGCTTTACCTTCGAGCGCAGATTTCAAACAACAGCAAAAATTTTGTAACGACATGATATGAGAGAGGTATGGCTTAATTCATATTTGCTTAATATTTACTATACTCCTTCGCAACACGCATTGAGCGCCTAGTAGCTCTTTTTGGTTGCAGATCATCGGGATCATGAAGCTCTCGCTTGACCGCCATCGTGGGTGTTTTACTCTTTGATCCATCTTGTAAGTGACCCTTATCCAATTCATTCACAGTCGGTCCTCCAATGACATTGTGAGGTGCATTTTGATCAGATAAAATTTTCTGAAAATATGTCCACCCTTGTGGTGCACCTAGTTTTCGCCTTACATCTCTGACAGCATATTGTAGAAGGTCATCTATGTGACTATTTCTAATAACATCACCAGTTGTTTCATCTATTATCTCCCCTCTCTCATTGAACTTCACATGTGGATCAATGAAGTCAAATAATCGCTCAGCGCGCACACGATATGGTCGAGGTGTTGACAAGGTTATAAATCGTCGCAACTTGTCACGAATCTGTCGCCTCTCATCTGCTAACTGCATTCGTCGATAGGGATCCTTAATCTTCTGAATTTCCATATCCTTTTGTGTTAGTTCCTTAAGTTGATTCGTAATAGGTTGATCTATATTTTTCACTTCCTGTGCACTTTGTAATGTAGTCAATTGTACATACTCCTCTTGAGGAATGACTGCCATCTTTGAATACGACATGTTTGAAAATAATAAGGCAACAAAGTACATTGCTTAAAACTAACTGTGAACCGAGAAAACTGTCATTGGTTCAGCGGAATTAGGTATGATATTTGTTCGAAATCGAAGTCGTTCCGGACATTCCTGGGTTAGATCAATAAATAGATAACCATGTGGTTTCTTTGTTACATCTTCATATATTTTTGAAAGTACTTTAGGTTGTTGAGGTAATATCTGTCTACTGAGATGATGTATCTGACTTCTATCTCTTGGATTTTTAAATATTGCCAAATAATGTGTATTCAAACTTCTAGTTCTTTGCTCTTTCCCTCCATCGAAGATGTTTTTTTGGGTGATGTAGATAATAAAGCTTCCCTATGATGTGCAGTTTGAATGAACATTTCGGTTACATCCTTTGAAGATTTGCTTTCACGTAATAGATCATCTAATACTAGTAAGTCACCTGCTTTGATATCCTCAGTTGATGGCAACCCTTGCTTCACCTCATAACCTTTCTGGCGAAGTGCAGAATGTAATTGTGGTTGAAATATTCCATAATACCATTTGACTCTCTTAATTTCCTTGTTAAACATTTCATTTCTATATTGTAGCAATTCAGTTACAAATGTAGTTTTACCGGACTGACTTGGTCCAGCGACACACATTGTGCGATCAGTGAATAGACGAAAATCTGTCATCTTATAATTCCATTAACATTAAACTCATCATCCCGCTAATTTTGCTTAGAACAACAAAACAGACACATGTTCCAGATCACGTTTATTTACATTCAGAATAGAAACTTTCAAGTTACATTTACAAATTAAAACATTTGTGTTTCCTCATCACAATTAGGATTATAGAAAGTTTTCAAGTCAGCATCTTGGCGCTTCAACTTCAATTTAGGATTCCCATCTTTAGATTTCCGCCCTCGCTTTTTGCTCTCTTCCTTCCCATCACTTGAAGCAGTCTTATCAATGTTAATTAAACATTTATCAATTGGTAGTGGTTCATAGACTAGTTGAAGAACCTTCATTTGTAAAGATGCGACTTTACCAGTCGAACCATGTGAGCCAATATAAAGTCCGGTAACGTGCACTAAGCCCATATAGCGACCCCGTTTGAGATCCTCACATTCCATCGCGTTTGTTAAGAGATTGAATGCTTGAAAATGATCGATAGTTTTAAAAACAGTGTATCGAATTCCGGCAATTCCTTGTAACCAACTCCTTCCTCTAATGCCTTTCTCCAATGAGTGGGAGCACTTTCAGGCAGCTCAACACATTCTTTCGCGAAAGAGTCAATAGTTTTAAGAATCACCTGTTGCCATTTTGGAAAAGTCACTCGCATTTGTCTCATATTGCTGTACCCTGATGTAGACATACCATTACTGTGGAAGAATGGAACTTGAAGATAAAAGCCATCATCACCATAATTCTAGGTTTGAAAGTAGAATGTATTTCCAATCCCTTGCACCTTTCGTGTCGGACGAAGCTTCAAGAGATCTTGCTCAAAAGCGTCACCTTCCTCTCTGATTGTATACATTTTCTGAGTCATGTTTCAACAAGTACTAATTCGGAGCTTTCAACCAGCGCAAATGAATTGTCACTTGAAAGTGATAAAATATCATTAAAGCGTCTTCCTTATATACACCTATATATGACTCATCAATCAAAGTGATGACGTGTCACTTTATGATTCGCTAACCTTATATTAACATTGCAGCATTTGCTGCAATCCTTCCAAGCGAACTATTGATTACACCATTAATACTGTTTCCAATATCATTTAACATACTTAGAAACCCACCACCACCGCGCTGAATTAAGTTTCGCCTTTTCTTAACACTACTCCTTGGATTTGAAAACTTTTTTATGCTATTCAAAGAGCCAGCATTCAATAGAGGCTTGTAAATAGGTAGACATTTGTGTATTGCAAAAGCTAAATCACGAATGAAATCATCACTTGAATTTTGAATTAATTTACACTTCTTCTTATTATCATGTATCCTGTTTAACTTTCGCAACGCCTTTTTAAACTGACTTGAAGGTTTGAAGGACCGTTTCGATTGACGAGAAGATGCCTTCCGTTTTACAGACATTTTTATTCTAATATGGAAATAGATAATACAATTACAATTTTTGCTTAGTACTTACAACATTATACACAAAAGTTTACAAGCATTCACACAGAGTTTGTTGCTGGTACTTATAAAATTACATAAAACACTTAACAGGTTGTAGAGGGAAACTGATATACACTCACATCGGCTAGAGTCTGATTTGTAGCAGTTATGAGCTGCTCAATGTCTTTCATTAGATGTTTTGAAATTGGACAGCACATACAGCAGGGCTTTGAATGGAAAGTCTTTAAAATATTGGCATAGTATGCCCGCAAACTGATTACCTCAGAATGTCCTTGAGCAGCCACATTGATGCTTACTGATGGCGGTCCACTGAATAAGTCCAATTTACATTTGTCACCCTTCTCGTCATTGTAGCTGGAGGTGATAATGTCATGGAGACATGTGTTGAGTTTCCGTTGGATACTGCTGCAGCAACAGCGAGAGTATTCCGGTACAATCTCCGTTTCAGCTAGTGGGCGAAATACTTCATTGAGCCAAAATCTTGCAACTCGTGTAAGAGCGTTGTTCACGACTCTCATCAACATTCTCTGCACCACAACGTCCTCTCCGCAGCGGAAATACTTCACTATTTCCTCCATCAGATCCACCAAATCCGCTTTATAGCCAGTTATATTTACGGCAGAATAAAATATATTGCCGGTGAAGAGTTGACTTCGGTAAATTATTGAAATGGGAATGTTGGTAGTGAACGACATGCTGATTGACATTGTATTAGCCTCAAATTATGCTTGAAATAGAACGGTACAATGTCCTCCTTATATAGAAAAGTCACACAAAGACACAATAGTGACCAATCACAGACGTGCATGATGACTCATCATGCACGATATACAGTGACTGTTGAAGATGTTTCTTCATCACAAAGGGGACAAGATGAAGTTTCAAAGGGTACATAACATGTAGAACACATAACGCTATGAGAACATGGTGAAAAAAAGAAGGGATCGTTCCTGTTTAAAACATTTAACGCAGTTCCGTTCACATAATAATTTAAATGTCTCTTCTTCTAATTTCCTTCTGAAGTCACTTTTATTGGGAGAGCTTTTTATTAAAACACTGTCAGATGTCTCCTTCTTTCCATATCGTTCCAATTTGATCCTCCTAATTTCACTATCATTGCAGTGTAGCATGGAGAAATCCTCTATCCACCTACGATCCAAATTGTGATTCATAGCATGCTCATCTAGATCCATTAGTCGATCAACTAAATCACCAGCATTGATATTTTCACTGAGATTTGTTACAGTTTCTATAGCTTTGAACGAATATCCAAGGTCTCTTGCGACAACCCACGACGTTGGGATACTAGTCATCATTATGTATGTCATCAAACAACTATCTCATATTTATAGCTTAGTTTGTCTACGTAAAAGGAAAATCAATGTGTCATCTTGATTACAATAGTCGCAATTGAGCAAACCCATTCAAAATCAAACAACGGACGTCTATCGGTACGTACCCAAGTACTCAGAACCAAACCACACAAGTTCGATCATAGACGTTCCGAAACACAGTGTACTCAACCGAGTGTACCGAACACATGTACCTATCCAGTAAAACAGATGTCATACAGGTTCCTATTCATAACACTGAATTATACATGTACCTATCCATGTACCTATTGATAACACTGAATTATACATGTACCTATCCATGTACCTATCCCTCGCAAGTAGGGCACAGTTTTCACTACTCATATGTTTGCATGCCTTATAATTTACATGTGAAATCGGGCAATGCAACAATGAAAATTTTCATTCAATTGTTCGTAGAGGCTCAATTTAATCTAGAATAATGTGGATCTGCCACAGATCCTACAATACTTTCTTGGTTACTTCATACGACTACGTGGTCTTTTTTGTTAAAATTCAACATTATACTTGTTTTTTCGTGTGTTTATTAGCGACTAATATTTTTGAGCAGTTTTTGAGTCTATCAGCATGACGTGTTTTGAGCAGTTTTTGAGTCTATTAGCATGACGTGTTGTAATAGCTTTGATTTACAAAGTGAATGATATAAACTTCTCAACAATCGTAGTTAATTTGCGAAATAAGGGACAGAGACCATTCATTTTAGAATTGAGTATTTGATCAGAAAAAAAGAGAGTCAATGTTGAAATTACCCATTTATTTTGATGTGATAGTTATTTTGTATAAGTTAATCGACTATGCAATCTGTTTTTCATATTTTTCCGCTTTCCATAAAGAAGCAGACGTACATGTAGTTACTGTTACAGTATTCATTACTGTTTTGATATTTCAAATTCAAAGGTCTGTTTAAATTATTTTGCAAATGTGCTACATGTAGTTCATTCTGTAATTTGATATTTGCCGATTCATTCAGCTTATTGTTAAAACTTTCTCGACATGACTGGGAGTCGTATTTTCATTTTGTTTTGCAGCATAAAACTAAATTACTGCCTACATTTATTTGTTTAATATGAGATGATGGAATACATATGAAATTTTTCATGATATTCTATGTTTTTCTTTTGTATACATTTCATTTGGATAAGTACTACTATAGTCAAATCATCAAAATTTAAAATTTATGTGACGTCATTGTGGGACAGACTTATGGTCCGATTTTCGGTCCTCCTGAAGTGGTCACCCTGCATATCATACGAGTATAACTGCATAGGTGGAGGATCTCAAAAATATCCTGAAATACGGGGTCACATTCTTTTTCTTAGCCCTCCTTCCGGTGAAGTGTGTCTCACATCTCCATCGAAAAGCTGCTGTTATTGATCACACCTCTAGTAGACCGAGGAGCTTGAGCAACTGATATCTATGAGACCTTAAATCGGTGAGCGAGCCCCTGTATCTCTGAACTACACCTCGTCGACATGTACCGGTACGTGGGTAGCAATGGAAAGTATTCCAAAGCATCTGGGAAATATTTGCTTCGTGCAGGGTGTTCACGCTATTCCCACCGCTAATACTAAAATTCAGGTCATCCAGGCCACTAATTCAAAATAAAAAATCATTGAAATTGTCATAAATATCTGTGTCCGTGAATCTAAATTTCATTTGTATTCATTCATATAACGTTAGCAATATTGTTTCATTTAATTCTTTGGTTTAATGGTGTACTGTAGGAAAATGAAATTATAATGAATTATCCAGGATGTAGTAATGAAGATATTGCCAAGATTGTTTCGCACGCTACATTTTACGACAACTGTGAGCAAGCACGTCGACGTTATACAGAGTATAATAAAGAAGCACCTCCGGTTAGAACAATTAGAGATTGGAGGAAACGGCTTCTTGAAACCCTCTCCGTGCTTCCAAAACGACGTGGTAGTGATCAAAATGAACACAAAATCAACGATTTTACGAAAAATGCGATTGTAGGTGCAATGGGTGATGGAGTGCGTACTTCTCAACGACATGTCGCACATAGATTTGGAGCATCGTTAGGTACAGTCAATAACATTCTCAAGGCATGTAACATGAAGGCCTCCAAATACAGACTTGTTCAACAAATTAATGAAGACGATTTTGAAAAGCGGTTCACATTTTGGAATTATGTTATTCAGAAGCAGTTATTGGATCCCATGTGGCATCATAAGATCATTTTTAGTGATGAGGCGACTTTTCATTTAAACGGATTAGTCAATAGACATAACTGGGTGATTCTCACAAATTATACAAAATTTGCATCGAAATTTGTCTTGGAAGGTCACCATTCCAAAATTTCTTGTAACCTAACTTCTAAGGCTCTACGTCGACCAGATAGCAGAGAGTATAACGGGGATCACACCAATTTTGTATTTCAGTATATATGTGAGATTCAAAATTTTGTTGCATCGAACGAGTTACAGCTTGCATCGAACGAGTTACAATTTGCATCGAACGAGTTGCAGTTTGCACGAAACATTTACGTATCGTGGAACAAACATTTGGCGAAACGTTTTTTGATGTAAGACCCTGCTTTGCCTCATGTAAGATTGTCTCGTGCCATTTTTGCACATAACTAGTGTAGCTTGCTGCATGGGTCTCCCATCAACTTGACCCCCTTCCTTAGACATTTGCTTAAATTCTAGTCTTCGGAAAACAAAGTTTTATTCCATTAAAAGTATGCATGCAATCTAAAACTAGAGGAATGGCTATTTAAATGTCTTGAAGTATTTGATGGCTGCGGCTTTGCAAAGGCGAGTTTCAGCTTGTCGATCATCATTCTCCACTTCAGGACGTGGCCCCATGCTTTCTGGCTCCTTTTGGATGCTTGGTTTCCACGTGCGTGCATTGTAGCAGGCACAGACACTTCTGCATTTGCATAACCGCAACAACACATTCCACATTATGAGCCTGAAGAGGTCAAATTAAGGAAAAATACGGGTAAAATGCATAATGGGAATACATCAATTATATTCATTTATTCAATTATGATTAGTAATATCCTGAAAGAAATCGATGTAGCAAGCTAAAGCAGTTATGATTAATCAATTTTCATTACAACTATAATAATTTCAAAATAGTAATTTGCGATTAGCATACAAAGCAACGTAAAAAATACATTAAAATGATGCTCTCATTATTTGCGGAATGGGTGGAACAAGCTGGTCGTTCCGCAACAACACATCTTCGTGTCGTTTCTCATCATTACCAGAAACAAGGCCGATAGTAATGTTGCAATCCTGTGTTGCTTGAACGAAGTCTCTAGCATCATTTGCTATTTAAAGGTTTGCTCCCCTCTCTAAGAGATGCAGTTGTCGATTTACTCTGACAGTGCTGGTGCTCGAAAATGACGTCTCAGCTTCTATCTTTCGGTTTTTCCTATATTCTCGCATGTGCAGTTTTCCATCGCGTAGAAATTTTCGCTTTGCTCAAGAATCTTGACGTCTCTGCGTGTTGCGAAGGATCTCCTATCGATTACTCGTTTCTTCTCCAAGTAGGCCAGATCTCCGGAAGCCTTTTTCCTCCACCGACGATATTCTCGGTCCCTTTCTCGTTGTCTTTGCCGCTGCTCTGGAGTAAGCTTTCGTGCCATTCTGTAAAAGTATACAAGAGTTGTAGTAGCTATGCCTACATATTCATAATATAGGCCTACTGTTTTATCGAAGAGATGTGTCATAAAAGATGCCCAAAGCATTACATTAAAAGAATATATAAAATAAATACAGAAAAATACGTTGAAAAATATAATTTTGAATTTGAGAAATATCTTCGTTATCAATTCCATTTCACCTCGTGAACAATCCTAAGTGCGAAATGTTAAGAACTTCTAATTATGTTTATTTAAACTCTTAAATATATCTCGGTTAAAAATTATTATTTGCTTCATGTAAGCTTATAGGCGCCTAAAAGAGCTACAACACCTAAATGGTAAAAGCTACCAAATGGTGTTAGCTTAAATGGTAACCAATTTTTCCCGCTCACTTAACATGTGGTCAACACCAGAGGCATGCTGATGACATATAACCAAAGATTTGTCAGTCCATTTATTTAACGTACAGTACCAGTATCTTGAAATAGGCCTGCATTATTTATAAGCTTTGCGAGACGCCATCTAAAATCGTGAGATAGCATTACCGACTAAAATAGCAAAATAGTGAGATAGCAACCGAGTTTTCTCATCTAATTTCTTTTTCCAAATCTCATTGAGACCAACTTAAGCCGAAATATATGTGGAAGTTTGATTATGAATATTCTTAATTTATTTGCTGCCTTGAGCCCTAATATGTTTCTTTTAAAGCGCGCGTTTATTCCAGCCTGGACTGGATGGTTGTAGTAGCCTATAGAATCCATTGGTGTAGAAACTATCTAAATGAAAGCAATCATTCCTGAATGTTATCAAGATTTCAGAATTAGAATGACACTTTCATTATTTCATTGATGAAAAGCATCATGTCAAAGATTTTAATTATTTTTTAAATCTAAACAGGTCAGCTAACCTTAGAGAGGTGTGGAGAAGCTCCTACCCCCAAGAACCGGGTTAAGGAGCTACATTGATAAGATTGACACCAAAAATTTGGTCCGACTGAAACAAGTGTCGAGAGCAAAACGTCTAGCAAAAAGGAAATTGAGCTGTCATTTGTTTTCGGAGCATCATTATATATAGGTCTGTCTATCGGTAATCTACCAGTTACTCTTAGGCATATATCGATAGACCTACATGCATGAGTATGATAAATCCTTTCACTAAGGAAATCTATAATTATACAATGGTTGGCTTTTTTGTTTTGGCATTATAGCGTGTAGACGTGATTCTCTTCGATTCTAAACAAAGCAGAAAACCAGATGTTAACACTTACCGTTGCTTCCTCAGTTTCCGATCAGAATGAGTTTAACTGTTCGTTGACGTTGAGACAGACGACGAATGAAGAATATATTTGAATGTCGAAACGTTCCGATTTCTCGCTGACAATTGTTGCCACGCAAAAACAGGCATAGATATTCCTTTAACTATTTCAAAATACAGGTTTTCCTACACGACAACGGCAACTACCGAATCAAGAGCGGCACTTTAATTTCTAAAACGTTAAAAGATAAAATATTACGTCATTTCACAATTGAGAGCGACAACAATAAATAAACTGCGGCAAAATAGTTCAATTGTGTCTCTATCAAATTAGTGAGCGGTATTTCACGTGAAGAATAAATGATATCGTCGTAAATGTATTCGTCATGGATAATGCTCCGTGCCACAATAGAGCCCGTGAAGTCAGTTTGCGAGAGGGACACTCTATTAGGTACTGCGCCCTACTCTCCATTTCTCAATATCGCAGAGAACGCGTTTTCCATGTGGAAAGCGGCTTTCAAGAGAGAAGTAGCTGAGATTCGTGAGCAGTTACACAACTACACTGGACAACAGCGGAATTTGACCTTACTGCAACTCGCCTCCCAAAATATGAGTGCTATCACTGCAAATAAGATGGGAAGGTCTTCCAGACGTATGGGCAGATTGATGCCTAGACTAATTAATCACGATCAAAACCATCAATGAATATTACGGTACTTGTTTTGTTTCATAATGGAATAAAAAATTTCAAGATGATCAAAACTTTTTCGTATTGACTTACCTTCTCGTAAAAAAGTTTTTAATGACTTACTGTATTACCTTTATA
The DNA here is from genome assembly GCA_907163375.1 of Prostheceraeus crozeri. Lineage (NCBI taxonomy): Eukaryota > Metazoa > Platyhelminthes > Polycladida > Euryleptidae > Prostheceraeus > Prostheceraeus crozeri. The sequence continues at coordinate 11,066 of CAJQUW010008670.1, forward strand.
AATTAAAATAATTATCAAACTTTTCCTTTTGACATATTTTACCTTTTCGAATTAAAAAAATTATCAAAACTTTTTGTATTGACTTACCTGTTAAATAAAATATAATTGAATATGAAAAGCCGTTTATGATTTCAGGTTGCCGCTCATTAAACTTATAAATCCATTAATAAACTCACTTATTATCACTACGGATTAAAAACAATATCATTCAATTGAAAACGCTGCTGATTAACAGAAATACCGTTGTTGCATCTTAAAACATATTCTTTAATCTGATAGTCGTATTGTCGAACTGGAAAACCTGTACTAACACGAACGTACGTGTAAGAGAGCGTTGGCTCGCAATCAGAATCGACATTTTGTGGATATCTATGCGACCCGACACTGGCAATGGTGAGCAATATGATTGAGTCTTTGTTTATCACACAGTCGGGTCATGATGTGAGTCATATCATGTTGAATAAAAGACAAAATAGTAAATCTGAATTTCGCGCGTAACTCGGTCGATGTGTAACTCGTTTGATGCAAGTGCGTCGAACGAGTCACACATCGACCGAGTTACATTTTGTGGTATCTTTAGAGTCTTCCTCAACAGCTGAAGAGGTTTCGGAGAAAATTAATATGTGATTGTTATGCATACCTAGGGTGCTTCTTAAACACAAGCTGGTTGAACTATTCTTACCTCCAATTCTGCGACAGATTGTGCATCGACCTAGTTACGTTTCTCTGCTCACTTAAAAAGGATGGTTATGTTTAGGATCCGATATCATACAAATCACTAAATGCCACAAGAATAACTCCTGTACGTCTGATGCACACATAGCCTATGATAACATTTCGTGCTCAATAAATGTTCTGAAACATAGAATGCAAAGAGAAAAATTCACAAACGTTTCACTAACTATGCATCGAACGAGTTACACAAAATTCCTGGTGGGTCCTAAAATTGGGATGGAATATTGTTTTCCACCTAAACTCAAGATAAATGTCTAAAATAAGATGTAATTGTGATAACAAACCAATATCCTTACAGCTGGAAACCATATTATGGAAGAATCGTTGAAACATGTGACTGTCAATTTTGGGACAGGATTATTTCAATGATTTTAGGGATTATTAATTTACATTTGGGTGCTATTCAATTTTAATACAAAATTTACCCTTGATGTGGCAGGGATGCATTCATAGATGTCTCATGAAGCTCCGGATGCATTAATGCTATTATCTATCGCTTAGATCTGCTTTTATAAATTCGGGACATCGATTTTGCATAATTTGTGAGAATCACCCAACTGCTATTACTATGCTCAAAATAATGAACACAAGATAATGATCAAACTTTTGAAGTCTTTAGCAATTACGCTTTGGGCTACGATTCAATATGATGGAAGATTGCGCTTTAGGATCCTTTTCCGAACAATGAACCGGGAATGTTATTGTGATATTTTGAGAGAAATAGTGATACCATCTGTAATGTGATCCATCATCAGCAAGATGGTGCGTCGTCAGTGCAGTGGGCGCTGGCAGTTAGAGAGCTATACTGAATTCAAATCTAAAACATCGGTGGATAGGTCGCTCTGGACCAACGGAATGGCCGCCGCGAAGCCCAGACCTTACCATAAATGATTTCTGGCTTTGGTCATTTATGCGTGATAAAGTTTACACAGAACCAAGGCCAGCTGCTTTACAAGAACTAGCAGAGAAATGTGAGCATGCATTCAACCAGATTGATCACAATTTGGTTCAAAATTGTTTTTCCAATTTTTTCAAGCGCTGTGGTATGTGCATTGAACATCAAGGTCGCCATATTGAACAATATATGTAATACCCATTTTGTATATTTTTGGTTATATTTAGTACATTTTAATTAAACGTTATTATGTTAAACATTCACAATGTTTTTGATTTAGCATTATACATTTTGACTTATTATTAGCGGAGGGAATAGCGTGAACACCCTGTATATCATTATTAGCGATGAAATATGTTATGTTACATGATCAAGGTGCCTGGCTGAAAATTCGGTGTTGCTGAAACTTTTAGGGGCTGCTCAGCCCTCCGTTCCCGCGTCCCTACACAGTAAGCTGCATGTAAATATCTTGATTCTTAATCTCACAATATATGCGTGTTGATCAAAACGAATCTGCGATTTATGAAGTGGATGTGATGTCTGTTTCGAATTTTCAGATTGATGGAAACCGATACAAAAAGTAAGTATAAGTATGCTTTGTACATGTATTGGAACTGTTGAATAGCTATTGGCTTGCAAATGAGAAACTTTCTCGGCTTTTGCTGGACAATATATGGTTGTTAGGATTAGTTGGGAAAATAGACATGTGTCAAAGATCACGAGGTTTTGCGTTTGGTAGGATATCGTCTGCAAAAATTGATGATGCACATGATCGGAGATTCCTAATTGAAAGTCTGGTTGGCTTTATCTGTTTCTGTGAGGCGCTCTTAGAAATATTCTTCCAACTCATAAACCTGTAGAAAGCTCATTATTCGTGACCTGAGCTCACTTTCGAAGCAGCGTAGGACTCAAACTTCAGTGCAAAGATTTGAAAATTCGCTGTTTTCGAGGTTACTAGTCACTTCGACCCCATCAATTAATTATTACCCCATAAATTGATTATCACTGAGTGAATCCACTTCGGATAGGCAGAATAGACCCCTACGAGCCATACTTTAACTAATGAATGCAAAATACAGCCGAAATATCCATCATGAAAAATAACCCACAACACACAGAATTTGAAATCTTTGATAGATGTTAAAATCGATGAAATAGACCGATGGAGCTCGTAACAGCTAGCTAATAGGTAGGATATTGAACACAGCACACCAATTTATCTATATCTGTAGCCAACGCTCTATGCAGAAGCGTATATTTGATAACCTCATTTCATGGGGTCAGTTTAAGATGATTGATGGGTTCGAAATGTCAGGGGGTCGAATTGACTTGACACCGTTTTCGAAACAATTATAAATGCACATTTCAAGGCGAGTGATGAAGAGCAGCCAGAGCTAAAACTAAAAGTTAGAAAAGGTTGCCAGAGTCATAAAAACCGCAAAGCTGCATATATTGAGCCGCTTTTTTCAGAATAATTCTTCTAACTACTGTCAACCCCCTACGACCCTCCAGTCACCCATGATCGTGCACCATAAAGGCTATGAAACAAAAAAGTCAAATTTAGGAAAAAAGAAATGAAAAATAATTTAATTAACTAAAAGCACACAGTCGCCATTTCTGCACCGATTTCCATCGCTTATCGCTCATTATGACCGTAGAGGCATTACCAAGCCCCCACAAGTAGAAAAGATGTCAGAATTTTTTGTTGACGCCACAAAACAAGCCTACATATAGGCATTTCAACACCTGAATAAATAGAAACACATAAAAACATCGCATTTCAACACATTGAGTTGCAACCAGAGTCACGCAGCCGCCATTTCTGCTCCAACTTCGCTCGTTCATATTGTGGCCGTAGAGGCAATGCCAAGCCCCCCATCACAAGCAAGAAATTTCTAGATTTCCTTGTTGGAGCCACAGAGCGTCCCAATCGAAAGACATGAGAAATCCCCAGTTTTGCGTTCAATTTCAAAAATTAGCGAATAACCATTTACAACCCGAGTCACACAGCCGCCATCTCTGCACCGATTTCGCTCACTCATGGCCCATTATGATGGAATGGAACACAGATTTCAAAACTTAACATTTCGTAGATGATTGAAGCGATGAACCTAAAGTACAACATGGCTTCATTCTGTGACAGGAAAGAACTTTTGACTAATTGACTTATCATTTTTGGAATCAACATTTCACTTTGGATATGTTATTGGAGCCTATGAGTTCATTTGCATAAGAAGTGGATTATGCTCAGAGGTGTGTGAAGGGCATAGTGTCATATGACATGAGCGCGTGATAATCACCGAATAGACATATGGTGTAATCCCGAGTACAGAAGCGTGACTTCAAGGCCGCATGCATGCCTCGGTGCGCGGGGCAACAATGATGATATATATCCGATAGTTGATCATCGGATATCAATGTGTTACTTTTCTATGACATAGATCATTCATAGACTTCTATGGATCATTTATAGCATAAATCATGAAAATCCCAAACACTGACATCTATCTATGCGCATAGAAAGATCTCCAGTATGCATTATCTATATAGAGGCTCAAATGCAAATTTGAATGGGATGTTTTAGATAACATATTTAGCGATATTCATTAGTTTGCTTCCTCAATTTGATAAGATGCAGGGAGTTTCAAGAAACAAAAACATCAGATGATGAACCTCTTTCAATCATCAATGTCACCGAACTGATAATTCCTTTTATGTTCACATATTGTGAAATGTTCTCTCCGTTGGCTCTCCCTCAGTTAGAATAGCCTACATATATTATATTTACACTTGATATTTTCTTTTGTTAGCATTTAGTTAAGGAAGAGGTAAGTGAACTGTCGCTGGATACGCAATAGAGAATTGGTTGAAATCACTCTTAAAGTCCTGAGTTAGCTTCTGACGAAATGAAAGTATGCCCTGAATGAAAGCTGTGAGATCAGTATGTGCAACTTTTATTGTGAAAGTGAAACAAGAAAAATGAAGTCGAATCATCTCCCGATTATTTATTATATTCGAGATGATGATTTCTGAAAGAGATTACAGGAAAACCGCGACTTACACTAAACATGCGCTTTTTAGAAAATGTGTCCCTTTCTAATCTGAAAGCACTAATGTATTATTCTTGAAATGAAATAAGAAAGTGCTGAAGATATTGATTTTATTTGCTGTATTATACAAATATACAAAACGGTTTAAGTCATCCCTGATATGCAATCGATAGAAGTCGCAAGTATGAAATCACCACTCGAAAAACAGACTTCTGAAGATTCGGTGTGCAAAGAGACATGCAGTTGTTGAAACTTCCTCATTCTTGTGGAAAGACACACACACACTCAGATCGGAAGAGTAGTGTCTACGTGCACACATGGATGTATCAAAAGTTTAATGCCTGACTTCAAACGGGAATAGGGAATCTTCTTTCTACAATAGTGACCATCTGCCAATGTTCAATAAACCTATGCTCAAGATGGCAAACATACTGAAAGAGAGAAATTGCATTGTTTTCATGATTTAGACTTGATTACGCAAGTATTGACACCACATAAGTACGCCTCCGCATCAGAATCGGGTACATTCAGTTCTTGTTTGCATGGGCCACCTTTTGGATGATATCAATTCCAAGGCGAATGTTGCGTGCATATCTGGCAAGTTTCCCCGTCTCCGCCGCTAAAATGCAAAGATGTCGATTAATTACGGTGTCAGAAATAGCAGGAAGAAAAATGGAAAGCTTCAAATGAAATTGTAGATTTTATTATTAACATTTGTTCAGACAAAAAGCATGCATTTATTGGACATTGATACGTAGCACAGGCATCCATTTGTTCTCTAATGTCGTTTCAAGCAGAGTGGCTCATTAACTCGAATCATCAAAACTTATTCACCAAATTAAAGAAATCAATTCACAACATGCCGGGTTAGAATATTCAGGGACATCCATGATTAATAATGAAATTTTCATGATATATTGTTAATCGCAGACGTCCCTGGAATGTTGCGGTTCAATCATAAATAACTTTAGCACGATGTAGATTTTGAGTTCAGCGACCTCATTGTTATTAGATTTACTATGTTTTATAATTGGAAGCAGCACTTGCCTAATTTTGATATCTATTACATCACTGTGTTTCTCTATGGAGGTAGTCCATGGATTTCTAGATGATAAAAGTGTGCATTGCAATGGAATTGTTAAACAGTTTCGCCATTGCAATGAACACTTTTCAACACTGTTTCTGTGCTTCCTCTATGGTAGAATAGAAATAAAAAGGGTGCAAAAACATAGCTAAACTAATAACAATGATACTGCAGTTGAGGTTTAAGAACCGCAATATGCTCTGGCCTTCCGCCTAACGGCCCTCAGCCTGTGCGTAAGCATCTTGTGCGTAATTTAGCTATGGTACAATGTGGAAAAAAGGCAACAATGTATCTCGCAATGATGATATCTGTATCGTTGCATACGAAAGATATTATAGAAATATCAGTTAGCGTATTTCTTCATGTGTATTCATAGCATTACTGTCCGCTCTTCCCTACATTGCTGCCCAGTCAATTTCAATTACGCACAATATCATTAACACAGGTTTTTCGGGCAACAATGTTGATGTTATACTGCGGCTTAAATATTTGAACTGTAATATTATATTGTATAGCTGAATAAGTAGGTTTGTCAGCCAATAATTCAACTGTCATTTTTCAATGAAAGTCGCTTGATCATTTATCTCCAATTCCAAATTAGACGGCCTTAATTGCAGAATTAAGGCTGCTAAATTTGCCATGTAATTCCAACTAGGTAGGAACATTTCACCGTCTATTTTTGCATTCCTAGTGGAAATGGAGTTGAGGTGATTTCTATGATTCAAAATTTGGACTCGTAATTATCCCAAGCTTGACATCATTTTAAAATTCTTTGCTGCATGAACTATGAAGAAACTATGTAGAGATTTGAGTCTTTCAGAGATAAGAATCTGTTTTTTTTCTCCAAGATTATAATCTTGGATTTTTGATGTCATAGATTTTAGGTTCAGCAACAAAGCATGTATTCTAGATCAAAGCATGGACTCCTAGATGTATGACACCTGGATTGAAAGCTGAAATTCATTTATACGCAAGACGGCTGATTTGACTCTTATAGTAGATGGAGAAAAATATTAGTTATCAAATGAAAGTGAGATAATTTGAGAAAAAGTAGGAATTTCTAGAAATCAGAGGAACATAGGATTGCAACCAACTGATCATTGTTGACTGAATATAGAATGTTGACACTATTAAATGGAATAATGGCGTTTGACAGCATGATTTGTACATGTACAATGTACGCAGTGGGGAAAATTATGGTCAGTGGAGACTGTATCAGCAACGGTTGCTTGGTCTTCTACATCAGTCTGTAATGTGAAACGTGTCCTATCCCGCCTTGATTCAGAAAATAGGAAATACTGTGATTCCTACTGTCTTCAAATTCTTCGCCTGGTTATTTTTGGAACCACGAAAATCAAAATGATGAAATCTGTCACAGCCAGATACGACTAAAACGGTCTGCTGATATTCTTGAAGTGCAAAATGGCAAAATGTAGAAATTTATAATCTTGCATCTTGGACGTAAAAATGATACTGGCTTCAGAACGTTGCAATATGTCCAGATTTTTCACAAAGCTTGATGAGCATAAATTTTGCTGACATACTTTTCCAATGATAAAATCAAGTTTGATCATTCAAAATGACTTGACTTCTTCAGTTATCGTCGATGATCAAAATTGTGATATTGCTCCTGATTCAACTATCTCTTCTTTTGCACAAGTTTAGAGCACTTGATCGCAACAGCCAAATGTTGTTTGATTCACTCAGTGAGATTTTACTCGGTCACACATATGAGGCGGCAAATAGGACCTGCTCGAACAATGGCGAAATAAATCTTGTTTTAATCCTATGTGTGGTCGCTTGAACGTTTTCATCGAACAGCATAAACTTAATATGAAAATTAAATTGTGAAGATTATTTTCTTCTGAGATGATGGTAATTGATATGATTCATGCATCTAGCCACCATGCCATAGCTCTCTTTAAGAACTGCAACTTGTTATTCCAGTCTACGAGTATGTGCATCGCATGAAACTACATTAATCAAATAAAAATCTCCGACATATTGTGGAATAAACGTAAATACCTTGACTGCAGCTGCAAAACTTGATGCCGTCATACCTGGAACATCATGGTCGTAATGAGCAGAAATAATTAACAGGGATGTTTTAGTAACCTGGTTGTTGTACGAGATGTTGATCTTTCGATCGGAAAGATATTTTTGAACCATATTCAGTACTTCTGTGAATTGGAGTCTACAGTGTAAAGACCACAGCGAGTGCTTCGTCACTGTAGTCCATAATGATAGCCATGAGATTAAAAATTCGTTCTCCAGTACCAAACTACGACTCAACACAATACAGATCCAAGAAGGGGATTATCATAAAGCTTACAGAAGCTGTGTTTTTCACTGTGCATACAATTGAACGGATAAAGCGACATTTTCCTGACCAACACAAGGTGGTGTGATAACAACAATAGAGTAATTTGAAGCAATTTCTCAAAAAATTATAGTCTCAAATCTGATAGATGAAATAGCTCAAGGTGGCAAGTTTTCATTGTCCTTCATTAGTGAGCAAAACGATGATCAGTTGATTGCAATCCCATATTCGTCTGATTTCCAGAAAGTTCAACTTCTCTTTCTTAAATCATCTCGTTTTCACTTGATAACTAATATTCCACACCTACGTCGTAGGGCCTGACTCAAGGCGGAATAGGACACGTTTGACATTACAGACTGATGTAGAAGACTTAAGCAACTCTCCATAGGAATGACGCCATAGCAGTGCTCCGATTCATTCCCGAATTCGGGAATTTCCCGAAAATTTAGAGTTACTCCCGAATTCGGGAATTTTTCCCGAATTCCCGAAAATATGGACCCGAAATTCCTGAAAATTTCCATTATGCAGTATCTCTAACATATATGATTTTTGGCATTGGGTCCTGTTGAAGTTAAGCATCTTCAATAAATATCAACGTTCCCGAGTAATCATACGAGCGTATGATAGAAATTTATCTAAAATATCAATTTCAAACCTCTCGACTCCTTTATTAATCCTCATTCCTTTATTCCATGAATTTTTCGGTAAAATATAGTTAATTCTATTAAACAACGACGTACATGTACATATACTTCCCAATCCCATGGTCTCGTGAATCGAAGAAGGCAACCGTCGCATTTTGTAAATATCGAGCTAGTAGCAAGTATGCGCTTTAAAGTTTGTGAAAGTTATGCTATCAGTGCTGACACAGAATTCGCCAATTTATACTCCTTTTATCGTCCTAAATACATATAGTATGATTCCAACATCATTAATTATGCTTGGCTTTCCCCGAACTTGTTAATAGTTTTATCTCGGCATATCATACTGTATAAAATGTACTACCGTACATGTATAAAGTTTTGTTTTCTGTTTCATGACCGACTATCTATCTACGACGAGATCCTTCAAACAGCCATTTCTTGCGATATCCTCGTGATATAAAGAAAGAGTTTTACGTGACCATGACGTGACCTGCATGTGGTTGCGTGTTGTTGGATTTGGTGAATGATCTGTGCTTACATATTAATTGTGTGAATAATTATTTAACGAACTGATTAGGTGTCAGTTGTCAACCTACAGAGATTCCGTCCAGATCTCCGATTTTCTACGTCTTCCGCCTGTATCTCCGAATCTCCGATCTCTATATTATTCACGCGGATCTTTAACCGTTAAAGAATGACTGAAGATTTCACCATGACCTTTTTCTTCCCGATTGAATGAGGACTTCGTAATGTCTCAAACTAATATTGGCCAGGCAGTTCAGTGTCCTGTCTGACGTTGTGACAAAGAAGCGATCTTGCCTCTCGCCGGACACTATACAGGCACTGGTCGTCAGTAAGTCGATACTTTCGGCTAATGGTTGGACAAATTCCACTGTTCCAATCAATGAAAGCCATCTGAGTGTCTGCTATGCTGCACATCAGCACTACAGGAAGAGAAAAAGGGATGAAGCCAAATCGAACGAGAATATCAAAAGGAAAAACATGGAGGCACAAATTATTGGAGATTTTTCCAATTTTCGGAAGTCAAATGACTCACTCATGAATATTGAATTTTCCGCCCTTGAAACGGATCGGCAATTGCAAGAACTTATTGCCGAAAAAGAGAAACCTGAAGAGTTTATTGCGACGGCAACAACAAAAGTGAAATTCTATTAAGAAAAATTGAAATTTCTATTAGAGAAGAAGAAGACTCTATTGAAACAAAAAGAAAAAAAGATGGTGTCTTTGATGGACCAATTTGTTGTCAAAGAGTCATCTTCCAAATAACTTCAGACCTTCGTGAAAATAAATGAATGTGGATAAACTGAGTATTTTTTGTAATAAAATATATGTACATGTACTTGTTGAGCAATGGCAGTAGTACAGTGCTTAGATGAAAATAGATAATACATGTGCAACATATATTATGACGTATCTTCACAGGATAGCAAGCAGTGGAATCCCAACCTTGGAATGGCCCTCACGTTCTCCCGACCTCTCCCCCATCGAGCACTGCTGTGATGAACTTGGTCGCAGAGTGAGGGAGAGGTACAACCACCCACCAGTGTCTTTGAAGATGTTGGCCGACAGACTGATCGAGCAGTGGAACCTCTTAGACCTGGCATTCATCCAGCGACTGTGCTCATCCATGCCCTCACGCATCGATGCCTGTTTGGATGCTCGCGGTGGTCACACCCGTTTCTAACTTCAGTTGATAAAATAATGAGTATCAAATTAAATGTTTTTGAGTAAAGCTTCTAAGTTCTAAAGTTCTCCTTTTACAAACAACAAACAAACGTACAGTACAACCAAGTTTAAGTCATAAGTATTCATATCAGGACTTGTTTCATTCTTTTTGTCACTGAGTATACCGTAGATATGACGTTTCTTCATTGTATGCCGATTAATTAATATTTTCTATGTGTTGCTGTACGCTTTTAGTTGTTGAAGTATACAGATTTGCTTACAGTATATCAAAGCTTCCATTCATTTTAAAACCCAAGCACATGAAGATAAGCTTTATGAAGACTATTATGCACAATATTTGAAGAAATTTAAGGGATATAACTAGTCTGTAGGGGTCTTAACTAGTCTGTTACCGGGGATCAAAATACTTACAGATGCATTCTCGTAAATTAATGTACTGATATATCAATTAATGAATACTATCCCATTAACGGTTTCTATGCCGTTTTAATGTGATAGTACATAATTCCCGAAAATTTCAGCCATTCGGGAATTCCTGAAAATTCGGAGGGTATGTCGCTCGGAGCACTGCCATAGTTAGAATTTTAGAGCAAAACGTATTGGATATTCATACCAAGAACATAGATTATAATTCATCTTCGCATGAGATTTCTACATTTTGCCGAACAACATTGCTATTAGCTGCGATATTGTCCGGAAAATGCTATGCAATTCTTATGGAAGGAAAAATTCCATTATGTGTCCGCTACCACATGAGTTTCAGTGATTCATAAATAACATTGAAGGTTTTCTGGTATATTTTTATGCCACCAACTATCTACATGTACATGTCATTGGCATTGTAATACTACATGTGGCATTGAAATACTACACTATTTTTGTTTTTTGTGTATTAGTGGGACTAAAAAAGTCAGATTGACATCTCTACAGGTTTGCTTTAAAAAATCAATCGATTTGATTTGATTGCAGTCGCTAAAAATGAGCACATTTTCATTTATCAGCATATTTCATGACGTACATTTGGCAAGCGGCGATAAATGACGCGTCTCACACTTATGCGACTAAATTTTGAAGAATATGACCTGTATAAATTTAGTAAGTCATATTTGTTGCGAAAAATCTAAGACTTCACACGAAATAATGGTATGTAATGTAGGTGGCACAAATTTAGGCCATTAAGCCTTGAGGGATATTCTATTGAATGGGTAATTATATGCTACTATGAAACGAATGAGCGCTTCTGCTAGCAATAGGAAATAGTGAATGTAGGCGGCAGGTATGCAGATTGTGGGAGATAAGACACTGATGTATTTCCTTTATTCGAAATAGGCTTTCTGTCGGATTTCAGCCCCATACTCCTAAAACTGATACCAAATGATGGCCGGAATCGTAATCATATAGTCACTCCAACTTCGATATCAGGGATGTTCCCACAAGTATTTTGATAAATGTAGGTCAGTGCATGACGATGACGTTGACAGAGACTTCATCAATGCAGATATAGATTCGCGATTAGATAAAACAATCACTGATGACTCTCCAATTGAAAGTAGGCCTGCTAAATGTGACGTGAAAGCCAGGCATGTGATTGCCTCACAAATTGAAAGATTGCCCACAAATTTTAAGATAACCAACAATCTCCGACTCCGAATATGTTCTTTTTGACATACAAATGATTGATTAGATAAATATTAGGACAACATGTTTAATTCTCACATCTTTGTATAACTATATTTTGCTTTTGTGCTCGCATATATGATAATTAACAAATCGATAAATTTCTTTCCAGCGGTATAGCAAGGTTGTCATCAATAAGGTCAGTGTTTTGTCACTGTTTCTTGTTAGCAATTCCTGCTTCGACAAGATGTGGATGATCTGGTTCAGAAATTTTCAAGAGACATGAATATCTGTTGGTGTGAGTTGGTTTTCGAAAGATTGAAAATACCAGACCGTCAGAACTGCACTCAATACATAAAGTACATCCATGAAAGGTAGGACACGATTAGCCTCCAATTCCATGGTAAACTGAATTTTTGGATAAAGAGAATTCAAGAGCTCCATAAAATTCAACAGATCATCCATGGATCCCCTCCGGTGAGCCAACAGATGCGTGCAGCATGATTCGATCAATCCTATTGGTGTTTTTAAGGGTCCTACCCGCTGTTTATCTGGTAGGATTGGCGCCATTTGTTCCGGCATCAATATCCCTCGTGAGGAAGAGAAAGTGGTCGAAATTTAGAGAACCAACGGTTTCTCCAAAGTCGAATGTAAGAGGTGGTGGTCTCCGTCCAATCAGCAAGACAGTAAGAGTGACGACAGGATATTCTCTCGCTCAATGCCCTACATCCCAGGCGTCTCCGAGAGGAAAAGGAATGTTCTGAACAAAGCCGACATTCACGAGAACTGGACGTTACTCGCTCAGAAGTTGCCCAACACTTTCATGAATGCACGCATTCAGCCGAGTTTGATGCGATGAAAGTCATCGACAGAGAAGGTAGCTGGAGAAAGAGAATCGTAAAGGAGGCCTGATGGAGTAAGAAGTTATCCTCGTCGAATCGCACCAAGCACAACATATGTAATTTCTGGCTTTAATGACATTCTCTTGTATTTTTTCTTGTTTTTTCTCTACTTTCTTCTCCTGATCTGGTAATAGCATGCTTTTGAATTACTTTGTGTTCACGGAATTATTTCTTTAGCAACTTTAATTGATTTTGACTTTCTACAAGTGAGCTTTATTTTGCAATCCGTACAATTTCTTCTGTCAAGAATTGTACGGATTGCCTGACGGTGACTGCCTGGGCCGACCGAAAGGCCTCGCTTATTACAGAAAAAGCTACAGCCAATAACGGGGTTTTTTGGCCTTCCCTCACCTGGAAATATGAATCACTCTAGCCCATTATTTGCTGGAATAAAGTGCATAGAAGCCCTATATGGTAAGGTTTTATTTCGTATAAGCTTATTTTTTTAGGATTTTATATCGTACAGACTGATTCATGGAAATTATTCATCCACTATCTAAATTTAAGAAGTCATTGTATAGGCGTTCTAGATTGTCGCGAGAGTCAAGTAAAACTTCAAAATCTCCGAGTATGATCCATATCTTTCTTAGAAAAAGTTCAAATTTCTAGAATTCAATGCAACTCTCACAGAGTACAATGAAAATTCTGATAATGCCAAAGAATTTGAAAGACTTACATAGACATCCTTTAATTTTGTTTTGCCAATACTTGCAAGTGACTCTCATCATGCTTAACCAGGTTCGTGTTTACGATAGCTTTGATGAAACTCAGTAAAACTAGATGACAGCTAGATGGAAACGGAAATTATACATGCTAGATGTGAAACAAAAACTCGTAAAAATTGTGGCGGGAGAAGCGTGGGGTTTGAAATTGACTATTATACTCCAAGAGGAATATCAAAGTTCAATATAGCAAAGGAAAAGGAGCACGTGAACACATGCGGAAATGTAGAAATTGGATTTGAATCAGTGTCACCGCTATTTACAAATTACTGCACCAAAGTCAACATCTCGACATTACTCGGCTCGATGTTACCGGAATGCGAAAAATTCTTTCTGGAGGATCGGTGGCAACTAGGCTAAGATACCCTGTATTTTAACAGGAGGAGCAACAACAAACAATGAGATTTACAGGTCGAGGGAATTGAGATTTCGTGGCGCATGAAAGTTCATCATGAACTTGCATCACCTGATTTTTGTTATTTTTCACATTTTTTCTCAACATCAGGAAATGCATTGGTAATTATTTTGATATAACTGTGACTTTCAAAAGGTTTCATTTCATGATGTGGAAATTTACATAGTTTGAATTGAAGTGATAAGTGTAATTGAATAATATTTTCCTGTTGGTTTAATTGCACTGCATGCTTAAAATACTTTTCTCTCCAATTTGCTGTAACTAATACAGCAGATAAAATGAATTAATTACAATTGAAACTATGGAGCAAAACATCAATTTGATCGAAATTCGCACATTTCAGTGCACCGACCTAATAACCGGTGCACCGGTGACAAGAACCGCGCACAGAACTAGTTTTTTGTAACAGAAAAGGAAATCGTGAAATACATGCAATCAAGATAAATACGGTCAACACTGTATATAATCTAACACAAAACTGACTACAATCTAATACAAATTAAAATTATGACTCACAATAATGTCATCAAAGAAGTGTATTGAGCAGCACAGTCAATAATCGTGTATTAAGTATAGGATATCAAACGATATTTGAAAGCATTATTAACATAAAAAACGACGGACGCAGGCCGGATGGATATTCATGGAGATGTATATATTACCGCATGGCTTGCAGTGCATCCAGTATAATTGAACGAACTGACCATGTCATTGGAAACACGAGATGCGAAGCGTCGAACTGAAATGATATCTCAATACATTCAATAAACCATAGATATTCATGAATTCACACTGATTGTGCTATGTATGAACCACTTTTTCAATGCACTAATAAAAATGCTCTGAACTGCCATATCATGCTGGAAATCACACTCTTATTATATTTTTAGCATGATATTGCAGTTCTGAGCATTTTTATCAGTGCATTTAAAAGTGCTTCTTGCACGCACAATCAATGTATTGAATGCATTGAGATATCATTGCAGTTCCTCGCACTAGTGCAAGAACTCAACATCATGCAGAAAATATAATACCGCATGCTTCCGCCTGTAATTGAACTCACTGTCTATGTTACTTAAAGCAGTCGACGCTTCGCGTCTCGCGTTTCAAATAACAGACAGTTCGTTCAATTATGGTGGATGCCTGCAAGCTATGTGGTAATAAACATACCTGATGATTTCCGTTTGTTATGTACATGGATATTTCTAAATTATGGAAATTCATACAATAGCCCATGGAAATATCCAAATCCATTTATCTCAATTCGTGGCATTTAGCACATGAAGGATACGTAGATGATTATCTTCCATTGTGTGATCATTTTCTAGATTTCGCAGCTGCACATTACTAAATTCAATTAAATAATATTGAATTTACGTATTATTTAGATATCGTAACATTTTTAACATCGTGCGTTCCTAACTTACGATTATCTTCTATTCTGTTTATACCATTGCAACAATGGCATGTCAAATTATCATTTTCTATCCTATTGCTGAAGTCTTATTGACATGCATGGAATCTCGACCTTCTTGACAAATAGCATGACCTGACAAAATACATAAATTGCTCAATGATCCGTAGATAATTCTAATGGCATCTATAATCAGTCAACCAATACATCTAATCTAAAAATTATGCATTTATTTGAGACTTCCTCATTGAAGAAGAATGAGTGAAATCATACCAGTATCAAGAATGATCACATAGGACAGTCGGGGAGTGCGGTCGTATTCTTCTTGAGCTCCTGTTTCGCTCCACTCTTTGACCAGTTTCTCGGGTCTTGGGTCACCGTTTTTGCTGTTTCGTCTTTCATTGTGGTGCTGGATTAACTATCTTTCGTACTGTGTGGCGACCCAAAGCGCCGGTCACCTGGATTCGACGTCCTGATCCGAACTTTAGCAGCTCCATTGCACGGTTTTCTCAGGCCCTGATTGGCTTATTGACGGCATCGCGCGGGTGTCTTTCCATCGCATTTTCCTCCATCAACTTTCTCGCCTACGCCCTGGATCAGTCCATGCGTGGTGCTTAGTGTCCTTTGTGTACTACAACTTCCCTCTCAACCTTCAACCCACTGCGGTCGGTCGCGCAGCAACGGCTCAACTGCGTCTCGCCATATCGCTCGCTCTTCCCATCCCGCTCGCCGGTCCTCGTGCAGCCTTGGTCTCCGTGTCTGACATTGACTCTCATGGTAGGTAACGCACACGGGTGTGTGTGTCAGTGTGTGTCGGTCAGCTGTTCGTACGCCATCAACGACCTCCCCTCGTCGAGGTGTGCTTCCTCTCAACGGAACCGGTTATAGCGCACGCCAAAAAGTGACAGGCAGCGCGCATAGCTCAGTTTATAGTGACTGCGACTATAATCCTTACTCCGGGGGTTCGAGCCCCTTTTTTGGCCATTCACTGACTTGCAAGAGACGATTCTCTACAATTTTCTGCGCAGCACTCGCAAGCCGCCCTCCGATTTTCTTTTCTCTTCATTCATTTAGAGGGAAGAATATCACGTGAGAAAAATGGAAAGCGCTGAGCAAATGCTAAAATAACATTAAATGCATGATCAGAGCATTGGATCAGCGTCCCATCGCGCTCCAGTGAGTACTCGGCCCGCCCGAGGAAACTAATGATCCTACCAGCATGCCGAATCTACCAGATCCCGGCAATCACCGATCAGAGCAACATAAACAGCTTGTCATGCAAGACCAAAATTACCTTACCACCGGTTCAACTCTTAGAGTTCTAGCATTGAACGTTGAGGGTCTTACTCCAGCTACACAGGAGTTGATTTCTAGCATCTGCGAAGAGCACATGGTGGACGTTCTCTGCCTGCAAGAAACCCACCAAGATCATAAGGCCCCTAAAAATCGTTTAATGGTATCTAACTTTGATATGATCGCTTTCTGTGGCCACGAGAAATATGGACGTGCTACGTATGTCAGATCAATGTACTCAAACGCTGAACTTGTCGAACAAGATACCTTCAGTGACACTATACGAGTCGGCAACCACACAGTGAGAAACGTTTACAAACACCCCTCCGCCTTCTGGTCATCCTCTTCCCTCAAAGCCCATGGCCACCCAGCAATCTATGTCGGAGATTTCAACAGTCATCACACCATATGGGGATATGAAAACGTGGACCTAAATGGAGAATGGCTGGCCGATTGGGCATCTCAATCGGACGCTCATCTTATCATTGACCTCAAGCAGCCAAAATCTTTTCGCTCAGCTCGATGGAACAGAACCTACAACACAGACTTGTGCTGGGTATCTTCTGCTGATGGACAACCCCTCCACGCAGCAACAACCGTTCTGCCTCTTTCCTAAAAAGGGTCAACATCGCCCTATTATATTGCACGTCGGACTTCGCATTCCCTTGATTACGTCTGTCCCAAAACCACGCTGGAATTTCCGCAAGGCGAACTGGAATGAGTTTTCGGCCTACTTGGAAAAATGCGTTGTCTGCATTCCACATCCATCGGACTGACAGAAGCCTACGACAGATTCACACGGGCCATCTTCAAAGCCGCTAGCAAGAGCATCCCACGTGGGTTCAAGAAGCAATACATTCCATGCCTAAACAGTGAGTGTCAAGAACTACTACAAGAATTCAACCAAACAGAAGATAAAGAAATTGCTGACCATCTGATTTCGGCTCTCAATGACGCTCGGCAGAGAAGGTGGGAAAAAGACACCAGCGACCTGGATTTTACCCACTCAAGCAGGAAAAGTTGGAACCTCCTTCGAAAACTGAGTTCAGGCCAAACAAACAGCCCTTCGGGAAGGTCAAGTTTGAATCCGAACACCTTCGCTGGTCATTTGGTGAAACACGGAAAGTCTGCTCGCGACAAGCCTAAAGTGAAAGAAGCTAACAAATTTTGGTATGACTTCGCACATCGCGCCGAATCGAATAGCACCGCAAAACCCGACCCATTGACGGTGGAAGAAACTCTCGATGCCATAAAAGACATGAGGAACGGTAAAATGGCTGGATACGATAATGTTTTCCCTGAGTTTCTTAAAAACACTGGCCCTAAAGCGTTACAATTGCTAGCGCACTTCTTTACACGCTGCATAACGCAACAAGCTATCCCTGAACAGTGGCGACGTACGAAAATCATAGCTTTACCTAAACCAGGGAAGGACATGGCTAAAGCTACCAGCTACCGACCTATTTCACTCCTATCCGTGACATTCAAGGTTCTAGGGAAAACAATCCTACGTCGAATATCGAGCACTGTGGACAATTGCTTGGATCTTGCTCAAGCGGGATTTCGTAAAGGTCGTAGCACGCAAGAGCAAGTGCTAGCTCTGACTACATACATTGAGAATGGATTTCAAAAGCAATTGAAAACAGGGGCCGTCTTCCTCGATTTAACAGCGGCCTACGATACCGTTTGGCAGAGAGGACTCTTGATAAAAATTTCTAAAGTCCTACCACGTTGGGTGGTGCTCTTTATGGCAAAATTCTTGAAAAATCGACGATTCCGCGTGCACATTGACGGCAAAACGAGTAAATGGCGAGCCCAGAAAAACGGGTTACCACAAGGATCAGTCCTCGCCCCGATTTTGTTCAATTTGTACATAAGTGACCTACCCAGAGCAGAAAATTCATTTATGCTGACGACATTTGCTGCGCTCACCAAGAAAAGGAGTTCGCCAAATTAAACGAAATTTTGAACAGCGACATGGAAAAGATGGCAGCATATTGCAGAGACTGGAGTCTTCGACCTAGTGTGATGAAAACCGTTGCATCGAGCTTTCACCTCAATAACAGCCAATGCGAAACGGCGCTGGACATTTATATGAACGGTACTCGTGTCAAACACGATCATTCTCCAACCTACCTCGGTGTGACACTAGACAGAAGTTTGACTTACAAGAGCCATCTTCAGAAGCTCGCAATGAAAATCAGGACTAGAAATAACCTCCTTCAAATGCTTGTCGGATCACGATGGGGCGCTGGAGCTACCACCTTTCGAACAGCAGGATTGGCTCTCTGTTATTCAGCGGCGGAGTACTGCGCACCCGTGTGGCGAAGATCTGCCCACTGCAAAGTCATCGACGCACAACTAAACTCTACCATGAGAATAATAAGCGGATCAATTAGACCAACTGAAATTGAATGGCTTCCAACGCTATGTAACATCGCTCCTCCTCACATCCGACGAGAGTTGAGCACTAACAGACTGCTCGATTCCATAATGGCCATGCCCGAACTCCCTATAAACAATGATCTTTTGGATCATCTGAACCTGAGACTCCATTCTCGTCATCCTATCTGCCGAAACCCACCTCAGAACTTCGACTTCAACAGATCATGGCGGGAATGGTGGGAGCAATTCCCAGTCCGTAACCGAGATCTGACAAGTGATCCGACGCGTCCCCTTCCAGGCTTCCAACTCCCTCGTGGCTTGTGGTGCGCCCTCAACAGATACCAAACCGACGCTGGCCTTTGCGCTAGCATGCTCTACAAGTGGGGAGTACGTGACTCCCCTAATTGCGACTGTGGACTTCCACAAACAATGCTTCACATCATTGAACAGTGTCCGTTATATTCTCTATCTGGTGGTGTTAAGGAACTATCATCTGTCTCAGACAATGCTTTTCGCTGGCTTCAACATCATGCTATGTTGTAATGATCATTATGCATACGAATATATATATAGTATCAAGAATCAAACATGTGGTCATCGGGGTTGCTAAATGAATGAAGAGAATTCTGGGCAGCTCAATCACGCTCAGATAGAAAGCGTGAAGCATAGCTGTTTCAGGTCATAGAGCATTTACAACCACCAAACAAATTCCCCACAGGCTGACAACACTCATGCATGTTGGCAGATTGCAGCATGGTCAAATAAGATGGAATTCGTCGATAGATTATATTATAGGAAGCAAATAAGCCACCAATCCAAGTTTCCATTTCGCAAAATTTTGAAATTATTTTGTTTCACTTCACTTATCCTTTGATGTTTCATTCAGAGAACTAAGGTCCTATGACTTGACCTAATTTCCCTGGGCATCGACTTGCCCGTTAGTGTCAATGGCAGCTTAAGCTTAACGAATTATCTTTCTCCACATAATCCGCTCATTTGCACTCCTCGTGGCGTTCGCGAGGCGCATCTGCATTCTTGGCTTAACATCATCCGTCCCCACTCTTGGTGGTCTTCCATGCTTGTTTTCTCCTTCGACTACGCCCAGCATGGCTGTCTGAACCATTCGGTTATCAGATATTCGACAGATATGTCCGAACAACCCCAACTTCCTCGTGATTATAGCGTTTTTCAGTCGCTGTTTTGGTGCAAACTTTCTCTGGACCTCTTCGTTTGTGGTGAAACTGAACCATCTGATGTTCAGTCGGCGGCGGTAGTAACTCATCTCAAATGCCTGCAACCTCCGCCAATCCTCCATGCGAAAAGTCCATGTTTCGCAGGTGTAGAGCAGCACACTGAACACACAGGTGCGAAGAACAACCTTCTTTGTTTCAAGTGAGATGGCCTTGGTTCTTCAAATTTTGCCAAATCCTCCTAGCGCGCCGCTGACCAGTGCTACCCTTCTCCGGATCTCACTTCAGCACCTTCCGTCCTCCGTAATCTGACTGCCAAGGTAGACAAACTTATTGACGACTTGTGCTTCCTCATGTTGCATTCTTATCTCGACATCAGGGTCTTCTTCTGTTCTCATGTACATGGTTTTCGTTTTTCCCACATTGACCTCTAGACCAAAGGACAGAGCGTCACTGCGAACCCGATCTACCCTCTGCTGAAGGGCATCCGCACTAACTGCGACCAGGTCAATGTCATCAGCATATCGAAGGTCGCTAAGTTTTGAGCCATGCATCGACACACTCCTTGACAATACCTGGGAATCTTGGAGCTCACGCTCTAAATAGACGATGAATAGGAGAGGTGAAACTGAGTCCCCTTGCCGAACGCCATCTCTTGCTTGAAAAAGTCGCCCAACGTGCCGGCAGTGCGTATTGCTGCTCTGACTCTTTGATGCACACATTTGGTCACTCTGGTGAGTTTAGCTGACAATTCATTCGAATTGAGAGCCTTCCACATGATATCTTGCCTGACGCTGTCAAGCGCCTTTCTAAAATCTATGAAGCAGTGTCAAGTCCCTTTGTCCTTCGATCTACCCAGCGCTTCTCCCAGTAGCCACAGTGTGAGAATCTGCTGTACTGTACTTCTGTCGCGTCGGAATCCAGCCTGTTCTTCGGAGGAATGGCTCTACTACTCCCTTGAGCATTTCCAATAACGCTAGAAGAAAAATCTTGCCCATGTGGTTGATCAGCGAGAGAGTGCGATAATTGGAGCAAACGGTGCGGTCACATTTCTTCGGCAGAGTAACAATAACGGATTTTGTCCACTCATCCGTTATACCCCTCGTGGAAGGGTTGGTTGCATAATGCGTGTATGTCAGTCACCAAATCCTCACCATCGGCATAGAGTAGCTCTGCAGGAATGCCGTCAAGGCCTGGGCACCTGAAGGTCCTTTCTTCTACAATATACAGGGTGGCGCACGTAAACCGCCGGATTTTAAACTTTTATTACTCCTCAAATATTCATCCGATCGTCATGAAATTTCGACTCATACTAGTTTGGAGTATAGGATTTATGATGATTATACCTGTTGAACAGAGAATTGTCAGAAAATTCTGATTCTATTGACCGAATGACATGTACTCATTTTGTTGACATCGAAACTCTAGATCAAGTTAATTAACTTAACATGAATCGTATTCCGAACAACGAATTGTGCGCAGTCTTGAAGTGAATATTGTTCAGTTACTTCCATGTCATATAAAATACCATTCGACGATTAAATCACTATCTGAAAAGAATCGAACATAGAAGAATGGATGATTATTCGGTTGCAGAACGAGCAAAATGCGCGGCTTGGTACGAATGGCTCAAGAGTCCAGTGGAGGTACAAAGGCTTTATCATTCAGAATATGACAAGAACGCGAGAGCACCGGATGCCCGTACCATAAAGCGGTGGCACACAAACCTGTTGACCAGTGGTAGTATTGTGACTGTCAAGCGGGACCGGTCATCTTCTGAACGAGCGGAGCAGAATGTGCAACGAGTTGTGCAGCACTTCGAGGAGGACCCAAACACATCTACCCGTCGTGCATCTAATGCACTTCAAGTGAGTCGCCGCACTATCCAGCGCATCCTCCATGACTATGGATGGCATCCGTACAAGGTCCAGGTGGTGCAGCGATTACACGAAGAGGTTATGGAAAACCGAATGGAGTTCGCAGAACAGGAGCTACAGCGCATCCAAGCCAACCCGAGCCATTTAGTGGAACTAACCTGGTCCGATGAAGCTCATTTCCATCTGGGTGGTGGTGTGAATCGCCACAATTGTCGTTATTGGGCCAACCAGAACCCTCACTGTATCAAGCAAGAGTCTATTCACTCGCCACGCACCACCGTCTGGGAGGCAATCAGGTATCTACGGACCGTTCTTCTTCGACACCTCCGTCAACAAGGATCGGTATCTCAAGATGCTACAGGAGGAATTTTGGCCAGCGGTGCAGTCGGACAGAAGAGTTAGGAGCATCATATTCATGCAGGATGGTGCACCTCCACACTGGGGACTTCCTGTGCGTGAGTGGTTTAACAAGAAGATGCCTAACAGATGGATGGGACGTGGATCTCCTAACATGCCCTGGCCACCGCGTTCACCTGACCTGACGCGATTTCTTCTTGTGTGGTTTTGTCAAGTCCAAGGTTTACCATACACGGCCAACATC
This sequence comes from Prostheceraeus crozeri, assembly GCA_907163375.1. NCBI lineage: Eukaryota > Metazoa > Platyhelminthes > Polycladida > Euryleptidae > Prostheceraeus > Prostheceraeus crozeri. The sequence goes on from CAJQUW010008670.1 coordinate 33,917, forward strand.
CATGCAAGACCTGAAGGATCGCATCATACAAGCATTTCAAGAAGTGACAACTGAGATGTGTCGAGAAACTGCTCTGGCCTACCAAAAGCGACTCGAATCCGTCCTCGAGAATGGAGGAGGACACGTTGAAGTTCGATGACTACTAACACTTTTTTCTTATGTTTTTCATTTAATAAATGTTTTCTATGACATTAAGCTTAATTCGTTTTGGTCATTATTGATAAAGACGTGGGGAAAATAAAGGGAAAAGTTTATCATTAAATTTTACATGTTAAGATACATTGTTGGTATGTCAATTTTACTACATGTCATTCGGTCAATAGAATCAGAATTTTCTGACAATTCTCTGTTCAACAGGTATAATCATCATAAATCCTATACTCCAAACTAGTATGAGTCGAAATTTCATGACGATCGGATGAATATTTGAGGAGTAATAAAAGTTTAAAATCCGGCGGTTTCCGTGCGCCACCCTGTATATTCTTTAATATGCTTTGAGACACAATAACAGACCTTTTCCATAGAACCCAAGCTCTACAGATAATGTATGTACAATACATGTACCATCTAGGCATCGAAGCATCCATGAAAATTTCGAAGTGATATTTTTTCATATAATGTGCTCAGATAATTGAAAGACCAGAGATATCTGCGCTGAACTATGCGATAAGCATGGATAGTTATCAAATCATCCATGTCTCAAGAATCTATGACCAAGGCCAAGCCATAGTTCTAACAGACACTGAGCGAGTTTCCTCGAATAATGGCGATACAGATTCTTTGCTTGAGAGAGAAATGTTCTCGTTTATCGTCAATATTCGCAAGAACCCACCGGGCTACTTCTTATAAGGAAGTTTCCGTGGATGGGCCGAAAAAAACGCGTGGTCTACACAGCAGCAGGTTGGAAAATACACTGCTGAGATAAGTCAACATATTTCGCAACCTTTTGAGTGTTCAGCAGCACTTCCAGCGGAATCTGGTGTTGAGGAGTAGTTGATGAGGAGGGACTTTGCGTAAGTATCTACAAAAGTGAAGTCCCAGACCAAAGTTTTGCCATTCCTGTAAGGAAAAGCTGTTAGACGGTCTGGTCTGCGACCATTACTCCGGCTTAGACTCACGGGTTCTATGATTCAAAGGATGCCAGCCGACGCTAGACAACGACGGATAATATCATTGACTGCAGAATGACGCGGCACTTTACCAGCACTGAAACGACATACTAGTGGGTGTAGAGCAAGGCTGTCTATTTCCGCTCCACATTTACACTGACGTGGCTCACAAACTGAGGCGCTAATGCGCTGCGCAATACCAATGCGAAATGCTGAATCGTCCAGATGCGTACCTAAAACGTTTGAAGGAAAGGCATGAAGCCAGGCACCCGACTCAGGTTGTTTAGCAACAAGTAATGGAGCACGGTCATATTGGTTAGCACCTATCAAAAGTCTTTCAAAATGATCTCCGTGCAAAATGACATCCCAATCCGGCTGTTGACCGCAAAAATTTCTCTCTGGAAGTCTCAAATTTGAAGAACTGAGATTAGTCCAATGTTCCAAAGTCTCCTTCTCCTCTAGTAACGATGATTGAGATAGACCCAAATATTTGATTAAACAGATGCTACCAATCTTGCAGTTGAGAAAAATGTAAAAATGATGGGAAAGTCGGTTATTGACCGGTAAGCTGACATCGGTTATATGCTGTAAGGAATCAATCATTGCTTCGTCGATGCAATCCAATTGATGCAAAAACTTATAGAAAGGTACACAGCGGAACAGGTAGTTAAGATTTAGTGTAACAAAACAGTTCTTGAGCAAGGAAAAGACTGTATTAGCATCTAGCATATGTAGTCTGGTTACAAATGCAGAGGTGGTACGCCAGGTTCGGTGACATGTCACATCAGCATTTGCCGTGTCACATTGCAATAATAACAATAATAATATTAGTAATAATAACAATAATAATAGTCTTTTCATACTCGAAGCATATTAGGAAAGTTTCAATATTATCGCACTAAATATGGGATGCAGGGGTTATCCAACCACAATTTCCTCCCAAAAATGATGTTCTCGCAACGAAGTACGGTACTAACAGTTTCAATTACGTTTCAATCACGTATGAATGAACTAATGATTTTATTCCATTCTAAATTTCGTACATGAAAGCCAATGACTTGCTGAGAAAACGAACTGCACCGGAAGTGTTCTTTATTACAAATGCAAAGCAAAATATTGAAAAATTACACTCAGTAAAATCGATTTAAAGAAAACAATTAGGCTTATTGTAGTATGGTATGGCGCAATATGACAAGGTATGCATGGTATGATGTATTGAAGTCAATTAAAGCTTGTAATGGACGTATTGCGTAACAGCAAGTTTTCTTTTTTACAAATACTAAACAAAATATTGAAGAATAACTCTGTAAAATCGATTCAACGAAAACAATAATTACAGTGTGGTATGGCGTATTGCAGTCAATTAAAGCTTGTAATGGACGTATTGCAGGACAAAAACAAAGTAGAACATATGTACAAAAAACTAAGGCACCCGCTTTCTTTTTCTGCCAGCTTCCATTAGCTTCAACTTCTTCTCGTTGGCAGATTTCTTCATTTCCTGACTTCTCGTTATCAGGGCATTCGCGGCATTGATTTTGTTGATGTCAACCCTCGAGCAGCCTTCAGTTAGTAACTTCGTTCCTTCATTCAACAAACCTTCAGCTTCAAGCAATTGACGCTGGACATCAGCCATGTTCTCATCACGCTTTGTGACTTTCTGCTCCTCATGAACGCTTTGTAGCAATTTCTTCTGCTGTTCAATCCTCTCGAGGTAATTGACTCTTGCACGCGTTACTGCCTTTCTGAGGGACTGTGTCAACGGCAATTTTGCCGGATTGCCTTTATGCTTTTTCATAAACGAACTAGTTGAACGATAACCGTTCAACGTTGCGTCAGTCATTCTTGTCCGTTTTGGAGTCAGCAACAGTTTGTTTTCGCTGAATGAGCGCTCCACATCAGCATTGCCGTGTGAAAGAGTCAAACACAATTTAACGAGCTTGGCTACACTTGGATATTTGCATGTACCATTTGTAGCCTTGATCCTGAAGATTTTTCGCCAATAGTCTTCGATCCGTTGCCCAGCATCGGCATCAACGTCATCTTCATTCTCTTTCTCATCATCAGATTCCTCCGAGTCAACTTCCATCGGGATGCATTGCGAACTAGTGTCACCGAGATCTTCAGCTTTCAAAGCCTTCCACTCATCAACGACAGCATCGATTTTGTCCCGAGGGAATAGTTTGATGGCAACAGCCAAACGTCGCACAGCTTCAGACGACCACACAGCCTTCCTGGCAAGGGGGTGCAACGCTTGCAAATCACGCAAAATGGGATTATTGAGGGGCAACTTTTTCAACAGGAGTGAGACAACATCGATGTAGAAGGTCTTTGCGCGATCAAGAAAATCATCGAATTCTTCTTCATTTATCTTGCCTTCTGCCTTCAAAGAAGTCAGCGACTTGAGGTAATCATGGCCAATGTATGGACGCTTCAAATGATTTGCAAATGACTGATAAGCTACTTCGCAAAGCTGTAGACCTCGGGCCTCACCAATTTCCTTTTCAGTCACGAAGCGTCGAAGAAGTGTAAGGATCAAAGTTGACAATTCATCATGTAGCACATGAATAAGAGGAGCTTCACTCTGAAGCATCCTTGTCACTCTCGTGAAGATTGGCATCGCTGATTTCATGAACAGAATTTCCGGTAGGAGGACTCTGTTGTTCAGGATTTCCACCAATTTCTTTATCCTGCTGTTCTTTCTCTTCTCGGAATCACTGATCAAACGTGAGCGAAGAAAATATTCTCTTAACGCCGGATACTGTTCCAACAGTCGCTTTGTAACATCTTCAATCGTCAGCCACCGACTAGGAACATGTCGCAAGAAGATATGCTTCTTTATTTCTAGCTTTTCTTGGACTTTTTCAAAGTCCTCCCGTCTGACTGATGAGTCTGAAAAGAAATAGTAAAGCTCCAGTCCAGAGATTCAACATCATTGCCAAACTTGTCATAGGCAGAGCAGAATGCATTGTGAACTTTGTGAATGTTGCAAGTGTCTATATCAACTAAATCAGGATTCAGCTTCTTCTTTGCCTCCTTTGTCAGGGCTTTCATGACATTGGGGCCATCAGTTGAAATTTGCAACAATTTCTTCGTGTACAGAGGCGTGGCAACATCGGCAAGCTTCTGGTATAGCAATTTGTGATTTGCACGTCCCAGTGTCACACTTGAAAGATGATATACCACCACGCTTTCGTTTTCCTCCGAGTAATAGCGGGCCAGCACGTCCAATTGCCGCCAATGCTTAGCAGTGGTGGTTTCGTCAATTTCAAGAGTGTAGGCAAGAGCTGTGTTACGTATCTCGTTTTCAACAAGAGATTTGAAGTGTGGTCCAAGACCATCAGACAATATACGTGTGGCTTTGTTCCTCTTCATTTGTATTCCTTTTGCAATTTCGGAATCGGGAAACATTGACGAAAATGACGGAACCATGGTATCACAAACATTTGCAGGTATGTTACAAACGGCTAATGAAGTACAAAACATAGCTTCCGCATTCACAATCTTTTCATTAAGGGACAATCCAGCTGATTTGCTACTCGATGATTTGATGGAACTTGTAAGGAGAGTTTGAGTACGTTTCAATTGCTTCAGCTTCTTATCACTATCACGGTGCCGTGCCGAGGCACTGATGTGACTTGCTGCTCCTCCATGTCTACTCAAAGCACTTCGACCACGTTGGCCTACATCAATTTCGATATCACAAATCAAACAATGAGCCTTATACAAGTCGTTTGTAGATGAAGAAGTGCACCAATAAGAAATAGGATAATCATTTTCATCATTGCCTTGCAGCATGGTATTCTTAAACACTTGACGGTGCCTTCCTGACATAGTTCATCCTGAAAGACGAAAGCAAAATCCTGCATAAGCATGAGTACGGCTGAAAACAAGGACATGCGAGTACTACATGCACATGCATAGCACTATCGTATGAGTGATTCATACTTGTCCAAACAAGGGTTGCTCCATCTATGATTTATCATAGGCAGTGATGCAGTTGTTTCCTGATATTCTGGAATTTAGGCATAAATACATAAATTCACACACTGCTAATTCAAATGAATGAACTTGAAAGTATAATTTGGGTCCAAGGAAAAATCGGCAATATGAATAATAATCCATGTGTAGAAAGTATTTAACATCAGCGCTAGTCAAATCTGTTGGGTAAAAGCAAAAGAAATCTGAATCAAAATTTCATCCAGCCTTATTACACCTGCTTTTACGTTTTTTGTTGTATTTAATCTGACTAATTGATCCGAAAAATCCTTACATTTGGACAAATATTAATCGTTCGGCACCGAAAAACATGAAAGAATGAGAATTCTGATAGAGACTCGTCAAATACATGTATGACAGATTTTCCTAGAGCAATTACATCATCCCTAAGACAATTCATTTTGCCTATCAAATAGTGATTATCTTTAACTTGTGTTTCATAAATCACGTGAAAATGATTAGCAGCTTAATGAGGAGTTTCAAATAAGTACATGTAGATTGTAGAGGTAAATCTTTTTAACGAAGCTGGTAGAAAGTATTACTATCTAAGCTTCAGGAAAAGTGCTGGTGATCGGTGGATTTGAACCACTGACTAGGCAGTCATGGCCTAGGCTCTAGGCCTACCAACTGAGCTATCACAACATGAAGGTGGCAGCTGGGGTTTCCGAGCATCAACAATGCCAGTGATGCCACTCCAAGAAAGCTATATCAATTGAGTTCATGGTGTCCGATATGTCTATCCATTTAACTTTCCCCAACTAAAGAACTGAAAATTTGGATTTTCAGGACAGACATACTTTTATCTGAAGGACCGATTCATGTAGAAATACACTTGTCCTTGCAATCCATACTTACACTAATCAGCAATGGTGCCCCCGGCGGGATTGAAACCCGCATTAAGGTCAATTGGCCTATCGGTGGTAGGCCTATGTAACATGTCGGTACGTATGTTAGTGGCAGTGCTTTACACGCACACATGTACATGGTTTTAGTCAAAGCAAAGAAAATAACAATTGAACAATTTATTGTCAAATCGAAATAGGTACATTTGTTTTCATTTAGCACACATCACGTGTCGTATACGTAGTACGTTCCTGCACATTATCAGACATTGCAATGTCGAGGGAAGGGAAGGATAACAGGGAAGCAAGGACAGATGTAATGGAATCACAACAGTTATTGGGGATCTGACTTCTTTGTATCCTTGAAATCCACTTCAATCACCGGACAGATTCTCGATAAAATTCAGATAAAAGTTTCGATAAAAATCCAGATAAAAAATCAATAATCACGAAATCCATAGAAAATTGGGGATCTGACTTCTTTGTATCCTTGAAATCCACTTCAATCACCGGACAGATTCTCGATAAAATTCAGATAAAAGTTTCGATAAAATCCAGATAAAAAATCAATAATCACGAAATCCATAGAAAATTTCCCCTTAAAGAAAAGGACGTCTTCAAACTGGTTGAAATAACGTCTAACTTGTCTAATAATAGATTTGATGTTTTTCTTTGTTAATAAATCAATGAATGCAAACAAAAGTAAATGTTAATGTCTAATACATTGATTTTGTCACGAATATCTTAATGAAAATTACTTATGATTTATGTAACTATAGGTCTAAATATAGGCTCAATTTGGTCAGTATATGACGTGACGATACTCATCTATATTTCGCGATAAATACGTCTATTGCAACTGAACTTAATTTAGTCTTCTATATATAGATGATATGATACCAGGCATCATATTGTTGAATTTTAATAATGCAGATGTTCGTACCGAATAAGTCAAAATAGTTCAAAAGGATGCTTTAACAAACAATCATAAGCATATCAGAAACACGGGAAAAAAAAGAATTGACATGTAAATTTTCAATTTGAAAGTGTAAAAATATTTTTTCTGATTTGTTTCTCAATGCCATGCAGTCGCCTCTATTCATAAGAAATGTTAATATGAATTATCTTAGTTGATTAGTTATACAGAAAAGTTCTGAAATTATGTATATTACTCTATGAAGCATGTATACTTTTTCTATTGAAGCTATTGTACGTAATGCAGATTTATGAGAAATTTTGTTATTAATGTTTATTCAACATACTGATGACTTATTGGAATTTTTCTACTTAAGAGAGTACCAAGATCAGTTCTTGTAGTAATGCAGCAAGTAAACATGTTGTACTCTATGATGTTAAAAAGTTTTACAAATTTTGTTTTTCTATATGATGTAATATCCATTAACTAAATATAATGTCAGCAAATTTTTCTAATCTAGTTTCATTGTCAAAAACGCATGGTTCATCTACAAGCCATTTATATATATGAAATAGTTTCTGAATCAAGTCGAATGAGATGAAAAATTATGATAAGCTTGTGTTTAACAAAATATAATATAAGTTTCATTAATTTGCTATTGTGAAATCAAAAAGTTAAAATATGTTGTAGTGAAAGATACAGTACACTAGAAAAATGCTTGTATTCAACCATGTATGCTGTCGCTTGTCTAATGATAAGTTGTATAGGTCGTTTTTATAATGCATGCAGGATGCTTAAGTGTATAATAGAGTTCCAACTCAACTACCTTCAATTATACTAAGCATGTGCTACGAAAGTGGCGTTGTTTGAAAATTGCATGTTCGTAACAAAAAAAGATGTATGAAGGTTGTGTGTCTACAATACTTGGTGATATTACTAGTCTAGTCTACGATTAATTTCTCCTGTTATCTTAAGTATATTGTTATATTAATTCATTACATTAGGACATTGGCCTGTATATTTACCCACTGGAATTGAGTAGAATTTTAAAATAGGCGCAACGGTGAATGTATACTGATGCGCCATTACCGAGTACTATACAGCCAGGTAATGATTTATCTGTAATAACATTTAGACATGTAGGCGAGCCTTGAAGGCTATGTTTCGTATGAACTCTGGAATCGTAGTATGCCTTACATTCGTAAAGCTGACGGCGGTGAGCTGATACACAAATTTCTAAAGTATACCACGTATTAACACGGCATTCCGACCGGCGCGCTCGATGTAAAGATACACCTAATAGACAAGAGAATTTCTTATTTCCAGCCTTTGGATCGGTTTATTGTATTTACTGGTTGTTCAATTCAATTTCAATTCAATGCATAATATATAAAAAATAGCAGATATACAGATATATTCACTGCATGTTTGGACACATTATTTTGGCAGGCATATCTAAGCTTGTTTGCCTGTTATACGTGATGTAAACGCCTACCAATTCAAAAAGCTTGTCCATTTGGATCGCATAGCCGTAGGTGGGCATCTGTGTCATCAAATGCTCCTACGAAAAATCGCAAGAGAAAAAAGGGACTCATCCGTTGGCAGAATTTTTATCACACGCGATCAGAAGAATGTTAGACACACAAGGCAGCCTCTCCCACTCCATCGATGATCTGCCATGTACAATTCCTTTTCTATTAAGTATTCTGCCCATTCATGAATTTGCCATTGTATTCCAGCATCATGTCATTACCGCCATTTGTTTTGACAATAAAGATCTATTATTATAATTATATTTTAAGAGCGCTATTTTAAAAAAACATTTTATCTGGTAGGCCAATCTTCGAAATCAGGTCTATACTTATCATGATAAACGGTTTCATGGTTAACTTAGTGCTTAATTGAGTTTAAAGTTCAGGTTTTTTGGGGAGTAGGCCCTCTAAAATAGATATGGAGTGACCACAGTCCCAATGTTCGAGTGAGGAGCATTCCAAAGCAGGCCGATTAATGCATTTCACACAATTTTGCACAGAAAAAATCTGATCGCGTCCCATCACCTTATAACTCGAGATTTGGATGATTCAGATCTTGGCCATCATTTCATGCATTCATGTCATCGATCAAAAATTTGTAACATAAGTGTTAGTTGGCGTAGAACTTCTATTTTGGCGATAAAAATCAATAAAATTGTCGGATTCGTACGTGGAAGTAAGTTTATTTATTCAAATATTTAATCAATGACATGAGATGAAATGATGGCCTTGATCTGAACCAACAAAATATCAGATCTTAAAGCGATCCTATGTCCGGTGTTGAGATAGAAGGAAATTGTGTGAAATGTAAGCAATTTTCCTATTGCTTAAACGTAATTTATTCGTCCTGGTTTGATACGCTACTCACACGCACATTCGGATAGTGGTCACTCCTTATATATCTAGTTTTTGATAACTAGGGGCTAGAAGGAGTCAATTTGCCACTATTGAAAAAATAAAAAATATTCTGGGAACTGCAAACGTTTCTGCCTCACTAGGCGTCATCAGTACAGCTTACCCACCTACAAAATGTTTGACTCGATAATTGGTTGCAAAGCAATCATCTTATCAAACTCGCTTATCTCGGTAATGAATCTATTCAAATACCAACGTACGAGTATATTATCAATACTTCTCAAGGTAAAATTTCATATTGCTAACAAAGTCGCTGGATAGCTGTAGTAGCTATCGAAATGCTTAGACATTCGTAGCAATATAATACATACCAGTGAAAGCTGAAATATACATCAGAAACGGCAAATGGTGTATTCTGTAGGTTGGTAAGCTGTACTGATGATGACTTATGAGGCAGAAACGGTCGCAGTTCCCAGAATCTTTCTGATGTCAACGTGTCTTCAACAAATATTTTCTGCTTCTGGCCATCTTTGAAATATTTGCATATATATATATATATTTCCAAACTTAGTATCTGTAGTACCTTCAGAATTACATAAGTCTCCGTGCGCGACTGCTCCGAAGTTAAAGGAGTCTTCAGCAATATAATTCTATTGTAGTATCGGTAGATAGATAATTAACTCTGATTTTAAACATAATGGGATGAATATAAATGCATCTCACATGTTTGGGATTTACTACCCACCACAGTACGACAATATTTGAAGAATAATTGCCAAATTTTGTAGATTGAAGCAAGTTGTACTCATAATCTATCAAATGATAGATAAATATATTTTTCATTACAATTTTTTCAGATGAATGCTCAAAGAAAACGGCGAAATAGACATGCATTAAATGAGTTAGTTGATAGCTATTTCGAGAAACCTGCAAAACTTTCAAAGACGAGTCATTGTGTGTTTTCGCATGAATTGATATCAAGTGAGATAGATCCTGTTATTGATGGTGAGGCATCCGTTGAATTTTACAATGAGCAACTCACTGTGAGTCAAACCATTCAGAGACCGGGGTTTATGTTGCATGATGAAATGGAGGAAGGTAACTCCATCAGTGTTGATAGCTCTGATGAAAATGACTTCTCTAGTGATCCAACTTCTGGCGAAGCATAGTGATGACATAGTTTCTGATGTGACTAAAGTTGCAAATGAGATTAATATCAGTCAGAATGACCTGACAAAAATTTTAAAAATGCTGAACAAGTATCATCCTGAGTTACCGGTCAATGCTCGAACATTATTACGAGCAAGTAATGAAAAACTGCTTTTCAGAGAGGTGCCGCCAGGAACCTACTATCACTTCGGTTTGAGGAATGGATTGATATTTGTAACTAAGACGCTGAGGTTACATTTACATACTACAACTCTATACTTACAAGTAAACTTCAGACGTGTCATCTTATCTCTTCTGTTCATTCTCCTAGAAAACCGAAGTTCGTTATACTCGTTATGAATGGAATTTAATTCATATTTTCAGATTTAAGTAATTTCCATAGCATACCCTGTGTTATTGTTACATCCATTACTGTACCTGTATATGCAAATTATGATATCGTCATCGAAAAGAAATGACGCGTCTTATAAAATTTGTATTACCTAGGGGTCATAGTGACTGCTGCGCTATTGCGCTACTTTTATACTGATCTGCGCTAATTTTACAAAATCATTACGGAATTCATGAATCAAATTTTTTTAGTTATTCGCATTTTGTATATCTATCACATTAAGATTTTTAAGTGGGATTTTAAATAGATAATCAAATTTTATCTCAATCCTTTTTTGACTCAATACAGTTTCATATAAATGGAAAACGTCATTTCTCTTTGCCAGACATAGAAAAGGTAAACCTTAACAAGACATGGACCACGATACTTTTTTTTTATCGCTGTTTGCAATCCAGTTGTCTCAATGAAAGAATAGTGAGAGATTTTGCTACGTTAATCCCCTTCTGCTTTTTGTTATCGCATATTTTATTGTTATTGCATTGGCACAAGTGGCTTCTAGTATTCCCCATGGAAATGCTGATAGCTGCTTTTGAAAGTGGGTGTCAAATTGCATCACCAAGCAAAGACACAGGACGTGCGACATAACTTTGATGTCATTACTGACTATCAAGAACGCATTGAAGGTGAACAAATGGACGCCTGCTACCATGAATATCAGTCCTCAAACAGTCGATACTGGTTTCTCTGCGAGACACAGTGCAGAAATATGTGCAAAGGCCAAACGCGAGGAAGATGAGAAGAGGCGTCAGGTGCTGAAGTAGAAAGAAGAACCCAACCTTAAAGAAGGAGGAACCTTGAAGAAACAACAGGAAGAAGAAAAGAAAAGAGAAGCAGCAAGAAGAAGTGGACGTACTTCGCTGACAGGCGGAAGATCTCTTCCGCGTTGCGAAGGAGAAAGAGATTCAGCTGCCAGATAACTTGAGCAAGCACACAAAATGACAAGGAAATGTCTACAGAAGCATGCCGACAAAGCTGTGAAGAAAGCAGTAAAGAGAATGTCGGAAATCAATAAAAACATTGCGACCAAGATCAGAAAGATATAAATCATATGATTGATTCACAGGACTTGTCGGCCAACTGAGACAGAGCGGAATCGCCGTGACTCATATTGATTCCAGTTGTTTTAATCAATCATAATCAAGTTGCTTTAGTTGCCCATGGACATCTACCTGACTAAAATAAAATAATCTTAAAACCTGTAATGTGCTTTTAAATAAAGCAACTCTATATGCGAGTAGGCCTACATGTATATGGTGGTCCAATTTTGCATGCAAACTTGGGCATGATAGCCAATGATTTCATGGCTCATGATGTTTATAGTTTTGCAAATATTGAGTTAAGAATACTAATTCCGTTAGCGATGAATGATCGTGATTTCACTTTCTGTACTTTTGCTCGATATCGTTCGATTTTAGGAAGCGTAAATAAACACTATCTATCACTCTATCATATACAAAGTTGTAAACGGAAGTACCGATCAATTTTCTAGCTAATGTTAGCGTGAATGAAAGGAACCCACTTATTTTGTATGGGTTTCAGGTGACTTTTCTGTTAATTAGATGAGGTAACTCATCATTAAGCTAAAGCAACGAGTATCGTAATTGCTAATTTTAGGTACATAAAGAATTATTGATGTTAGTAAAGCATTTAGTGTTTAAATCATGAAAAGTAGAGATATAGTAGCATAGTGTTCAAGAAGAGTCAACTTAATCCAAAAAATTGAAATCCTGTTTTTCAAACAATCACTAAATTTTGATTAAAATTAACAAAAGTCTTCTTAAGTCCACTAATTGGTAATCGGCCGATTGCCGATTATCGATCTAACGCGCCAATAATCGGCCGATTAATCGGTACACCCTAGTTTTATACGCTATATAGCAAACAAAACTTGATAGGACATAATTGTATGTAGTTCAGTTTTCACTACCGGGTATGCACTATTTCATTAGATCTGAGTGTAGGCTTTTGTTGTAATTTGGGTCGATTGATGATAAACTTTCATGACAAGTTAAACAACACCTAATTATGATTCCAAAGCATCAACTGCATTCTTTGATTTCAGAAAATTACGACGACATAACTGCTAAGTGCAACAAATTCGTGAAAACTGGATCTCTGTCGTCATCTGATCAAGGTGGGAAGCGCAAGAGAACTACAGTCACCAGATATGGCTACGATGATCATACAGAATCCGAAATTGCCACATCTGACAGTGAAGAGGAAATCGTACGGGCCAAAAGAAGGAAACTGAAGAGAAGTCGCTATTGTCGGGAAGGGGAATTTCCCATCTGCGCCAACTACTATGTTGGGAGACTCCAATAAAAGTACGACTGATAATGCAAAAAGTTCTTATTCTCATACTGGACCTAACTGTGGAGAGGAGAATTTATCTTATGTGCAATCTTCTAGCTTAGACGACTCCAATGAAAGAACGACTGGTAATGCAAAGAGCACTTGTTGTCATACCGGACCTAATCTTGAGGTGGAGAAGTTCCCTTCTGTGCCAAACACCAACTTAGGAGTCTCCAATGAAAGTGCAAGTGGCAATGCAAAGAATTTTTCTTTTCAAACCGGATCTAGCTTCACTAAGACGACGTCGTCTGCATGGAAAATAAGCCAAATCCCAGTGATGTTGTCATAACGGAAGAGCACGTTCCTAGCCCCTACTACCTCAATTTCTGACTCTGTAGATCCCGGTGAAATTCCATTAAGTGATAACGAATCCCACTCTCTCAACGGCCTTAACTTGACCGAGACGAATACTTCACATGGGAGATGTCATTGTCATTGTGAACACCAGTTACGCTGGATGAAGGAAACTATTAGAATTGTTTTGCGGATTGAGAATTACATCCGTAACACCACCCGTTTACCGGCTATGTGTGACGAGTCCACACCCGACGAAATGACCCAATCCAATTTAGAATTTCCGATGACTAAGAACGATATAATTACATTCTTCAACCTGTTGAAAAATGATCAGTCATAGCGATTGGAAGCAGTACGAATCGTTAGCAAAGAAGCTTCTAGCAGACTCAGGAAATCGATCGAACACATGATTCTCAGGATCGCTCCATCGTCCGCTTGGACTGCCTTCTCGAAAAATGGCCAACGTGGTAAACTGTCGGCTGTGGACCTCGGACTTCCTGAATTTCTTATCGAATGTGTACATCATAAAAAGGTAAGTGTCAATAATAATCAATAGTTTTCAACAGGGCAAATTGGTTTAGCTATACCTCCGCGCAAGCTTGATGTTGCAATAGGGTTGGGAGGGCCTTATTTGGCCACCACTTTCATTTTAGCAAGTATTGCATTGATGCGGAACGTAAAGATTTGAAAATTTACCACAAATGATTGACTGCACTGGCATTTCATTGCTTTTGCATTACTCCAGTGTATTTTTTAAGGATTTGTTTACACGTACGACCGACACAATTAGCCGAAACTTCGATGTTGCAATTATGCCGGATCAAGTAAAAAAATGACGTGGAAATTGGCACAGGCCTACATCTTGAAACTGTGTAAAATTTTATTTAATCATTGACAATGCCTATTTCAACATTTCATTACTATCTTAATGTCACAATCCACATCATTCCATACCCATTTTTTCGCAATTCGAGAAGTATGAATAGAAACGTTTCAAGTATACCACATCCAAATAATTATGGAACGATAGATAGCGCATGGTTTGAGGATAACTGGGTTGAAGAAATCAGTCTTGATTAAGTTGTTTGCGGTATACGGAGGCGATTCATCAATTATGTGGCTAAGAAGCCCGCGAAGCAAAAGGCTAGGACTCTCTCCAAGTATTTAATCCGCATTGAAAAATAATTGAATAGTCCACCAAAACCGTTATCGACGGTGAATTTAAATTGTTGCCTTCGTTCAGTTCTCGACGAAGCATTTTCTGTTCGTTCATGTTCCATCTCAAATTTTGACAAAGTCATTGAAATTCTTGGAGAAAAATGTCCGTTGGTAAATCAGCCGCTTCTAATTTTTGAACTTCGGGAAGTTTATACATGTATTACTTAATAATTATAAGAGAAGACGAATAACTTTACGTGCACGTTTTGTGCGCATAAAACCCTTAAAAAATACACTGCATTACTCACATTCACAGTGTTCGTATAGACCATTCAGATCAAGTTTTCCTTCTTATTTGGTGATCGTTAATTCACCTTCAATCATGACGTTAATTTTAACTAAATCCTACTACTGAAACTAATTTCAGTACGTCGATGCCAGATTTATTAAAAAAAAATAATCGGTCGATTAACCAGTCTCTCTGTACCGATTAATAGGTAATCGGCCGATTAGCAAAATCACTAATCTGTATACCCCTAGCATATACCGTTATTTAAGTTAACTGTTGTCAATCAAATGTCGATCCTTTGTAACTTTTGCTATAAGAAAGAATGAATATCAAATTCTCGTTAGTTTATGTTGTGTTCGTTAATTTCTCGAGAAACGTAATGGCACGAAAATATGACTTTTTTAATGCATGTTCAATTTATAAGCGTGACAGTAGACTAACAGTAAATTATAAGATGATAAAGGTCGTAAATGATGAATAATAATTTGTATTATGAGCAATTTATGATGTACAGACCTTCCTCATGACACGAGATCGACTTATGTCTGGGAACAATTGAGAATGTAAATGTTAACTTAGGTAACATGTTGAATTGTACATTACAATTCGACCTTCTCTAAAATCTTCATATTGTCGCCGTCATATGCAGTTTTGTCTATATCAAATGAATGGAATTATATATAATGAAAAGTTTTTAATTTATCTTCCAGTGTAATCTCTTGGATACCACGGAGAAAGTACAATACTTCATGAAATTGCTGGGAGAAAATTTAAAGCGGATGCCGCAAATACAAAAAAGGCGGTCGCATCTCGTGGATCAAATATTATCAAAAACTCTACAACTAGGTGTGCACGTGACCAGGAGTAAAACAAGCAACTTACTGTAATCTTACTTAGTTTTTTACTGTGGTTTTCATTATATTTTCAGCACGTAAAGTGATCGATGTCTCCCAAAAAAATAAATTGTAAGTGCAATAATGTTAAAATTTCATCAGTAAAAATGCAAATTTTCCTAAGCTTTCAAGTTATGGACCAACTTAATTTTTCTATTCAACTACAGTCTCAAATTTTCTACACGATTTACTTAAACAGTCTTAAATTCAACCGGACTTACATTTACTGATGTATTACTTTCAATTCCGTTTTTGTAAGTACGTTTTCAAATTCTGTTTTCATTTGTGCTTCGATTTCTTCGTTTGAACATCTAGATCATCTTCAATTTAAAGAATTTTACGAATTCTATATAAAAAAAAAAAACATAAGACTAGTGCTTTGGGTGAGCACGTTCTGCTTTCACATAGAGATGCTGATGTAGGAATGACTGATTTTTATCTAGTAATTTTGGACGTTTGCTAGTGTCCGGGTGAGTGTAAGATCATTAAAGCTAAATGCGCAGAAAAAGACACCGCAGTTGAATAAAAAACTGAGTCGGTCCATTGGTGATTTTGTTTCTGTGACCCCAAGTATTTTTACTATAAAAACTTTACAAAATTCAGATTTTGTATTTACAAATATTGTATTCATATCCTCAATAACTGTAGAAAAAGTAAAGTAAGTAAGTATAATAACTGTCCATAATTTTGCTACATCCCCAGAAGAAGAGTTTAATAACTTGGAAGCTCGGGAAATTTGCGCGTTTACATTTGAAATCTTAGCATTGACGTACTATTAATGTTTTGGGAGACATCGATCACTTACGTTCTGAAAGTAAACAAGCTTCCATGAATTAAAAGATATTTTTTTGATTTGTTTAACAGGAGCCTGATGATTGTTTTGACTGATTTTGTATACATTTTTACATACGATTTGTGTATTTGTAATTTCTTAAACAGGAGTATGATGTACCAAAGTGCTTACTGAAATAGATTGTTTTTGACTGATTTTGTATACATTTTCACATGCGATTTATGTATTTGTAATTTGTTAAACAGTTCTATGCACAAAACTATTCGAAAAAATATGTGAATGTGTTAAACATTGTTTTCCTAATGAAATAAATATGATACTGATGTTAAATAGGAGTAGGAATCATTTTGGATCGGTAATAATTAAGGAAGAATTGGGAAATTTAATGTAATTTATTACGAGAAATAAGACGAAAATTTTTCGACTGGAATTGTCGTTAAAAAGACGTGGACATAGTAACCATAAAGACCCTTAATCTAGACAAGTTTCATAAGTCGAAAATTAGACGACTTTTTCTTTATGGGGTTTAGTGCTCCCTTAAGTTGAAATGAGGCATGGTAGTCTACATCCTGCAAGAAAAAGGCGAGACAAATCTTTCAGATCAAAATCTGCTGTAACTTCGCTGTGTCACATTTTGTCACGCCATTCTGTCGAATGTCACCATATTGTCACATTTTTTAGGCGACGCTCGATTGTCACGGCGTACCACCCCTGCAAATGACACAAATTCAGACTTCTTAGTCGAAACTTCAATATCCACCGCCGCGGGCAAGATCGGAGCATCCAATGCCTTCAAATCCTCTTCTTGAATAATGTGAATATCAGGCAAAACGCTTTCAATGAATTGGAGAATTGAATTCTCAGAATATGGAGATCGACGAAGAAAGTGTATGAGGCATTTGAATGCATTCACATCCAGACCAACGGGATGCAGTGCGGGGATGAGGAACTTATGATCTGCAATCACTGATGTAGGATCACCAGTTAGGGTGGCATCATCATGGTATTAGCAGTTAGAAAATTTGATGCGAGTTCCATCAACACCAGTTTTGAGGTACGTACTCAACCACAGAGTAAGTATATAGTAGGTAGAATGTCGACTCAAAAAAATGTCAGCATGCAGCTATGAATATCAAAAGATTCAGTTTTTTACGGAGATTACGTTTCTGAAATCTAAAAATATATTTGACCACTTTTTAGAGAAACTTAATTTTGCAAATTACTCCTGTGTTTATATACCAACAAATTGGAGCTTCTGTCTAAGTAATATGAAACTGATTTAAGTGATTGGATATCAAAATGAATGAACATTTACTTATAGGTATCGTAATTAAGCGGAAATTAAGCTGATTATCAAGCATTAGCATAATTTCATGATTTACTAAATTGATGTTTCATTTTTCTTGAATCTGAATAGTGATGTGGACCCATTTACATCTTTTAAATTTAATTATGATCATAGTCTTTGATTATGATATTTTGCTGTTTCAGTGGCAGGTAGTTTGTGATATGATCAGTTTGTCATGACAAGGAGGATTTGCAAAACACAACTATTCCCTCTGCATTGCCATCATGCTCAGTCAATTTTGTGATAAATTCTTTAAAGCTGCAAAATTTTTTATCTCACATTTGATACTGGGTCTCAGCTGGAGTTCATTAAATTTATCGTCTCCTGCCGACTCGTTCACGGAAAATATCTGTCTGTGCACTAAAATCGGTTTTATATATATATATATATATATACATGTATTATTCATAATGCTCCGTTTGACAATTCAACATGTTTCCTGTTTAGTTCAGGTTTGCACTGATTGACAAATTTAATCAATTAACGAGGTCATTTAATAAAATTGAAACTGTATACACATTGGGGATT
The DNA here is from genome assembly GCA_907163375.1 of Prostheceraeus crozeri. NCBI lineage: Eukaryota > Metazoa > Platyhelminthes > Polycladida > Euryleptidae > Prostheceraeus > Prostheceraeus crozeri. Next base: position 52,386 of record CAJQUW010008670.1, read on the forward strand.
CAATTAATATTGAGTTGCTACTCTACCTGATATTCTTACTCTATATACTCAACTTTGAATGGCTGTTTAATATAAATTAAAAGAAAAGCCCATCATTGATTAATTGATATCACATAAAAGCAAAGTTGCAAATATTCTACTTGCTTACTTGCTATTTTTCAAAATATAAATTTTAACTCAGTCCTATAAAAATCCCTTGACAGTCCGCTACAAGAGAAATCTGACGATATGAATGAACAGAAGGGACGATTTCAATTGCGAGACATGAGACATTGAATATAAATTATTCTAGAAGGTAAAAATGTATTTTCATTGGATTAGCAGTTGTCGTTACACTTTGGTGAGAAAATTCAGTTTGAGATCAAAAATGAGATCAAGACAAACTTACTTTTCAGAAGATACGAGTGATAAAAATGAAGATAAATGAAGCTACAGATATCTTATGATTGCCAGTATATGCTGTAGTATTGCTGCAGTGTGATATGATGAACATTATGCAAAACACAAGAAGTAACAATAGAAAAGGCTGCCATTGCAAATGGTGATGCGGTTTTCGAATAAGCAAAGAAGTTATTTGCTGCTAAAGGTATTTGAAAATTAATAAATGAAACAGTGAATGATTAAAAATGAGTGAATAATGCATCTACAGGCAATCTACAATAGATGTGAAATAATGGGGAAAATATGTATGAGGAGTCTCGATCCATAAACAATAAGAGTTTATTGTACACTTTCGACGACATGCAACAACATCTATCAACGTTACCTCAAGGTCTTTCTGGAAATACTACAAAGGAAGTAGGACAATAATAGTTCATAAACTGTTTAACAGCTATTTCTGAATGAAGGATAGACACACAATTTATATGGATAACAAGAAACAGGAAGAGCAATTTTGTTTGGAGTGATAAATGGAAAATCAAGTCAATCAAACGGCCTCATCAAAGCATGACACAGCATGAATACAATCAATACATGAACACAGCATGTAATGTTTGGGCTTTCTACCATTGACTTTAATAGAAATGCAAGAGACAAGAGGCTATTTTGAGTCTCATAGTGGCTAAAGTTGACAAAATTGTCTAAACGGAGCGGACTTTGTATGATAAGAATGTAACATGCTTATCGCACGTAGATAAGTGATTTTATGGTATTAAATAAAATGCATGAGCGCATTAACATTTATCAGAGTATATTTGACAGTTAGTCAGGTAAATTACTTAATCAAACAATTTGTAAACAGGCATATATTCGTCAGCCTCGTCGCATCATCATTCAACAAGAGATATTGAGAATTTCATTGAATAATGATCTCGAGTCGCGAAGCTTCATAGGTTCATATCGCTAAAGTCAAGAATAAGAAAACAATACTTTTCAGCCGCTTCACATGGGACGAAGCACAAAAACGGTCAGACCTAAAAAGCAGGTTCAGTCACTTTTATCGAGACTCACTATAAAATTTAACTTGTAGATAATTACCGTATTTCTTCTAATAATCGCCCAGGGCGATTATCGAATTCGACGCTATGTACATGGGCGATTATTAGAGGTTGGGCGATTATTAGAGGGTGGGCGATTACTCTGTCGAGCTGCATATCAATATCACCAAAAATGCCAATTCATGTGAAATCAAATATTTACGTGCAAACAGGCTAAGATATTCCTATACAGGCCTACCTATGTAGGCCTATATGTATATTAGATAGAAAGAAACCGCGTGTAAACACTAGGCATTTAATCATAAAAAGCCCCTCACTCAGAAAGAAAAAACGAGACATTCCAAAAATGAATTCTTGTTTCACTTAATTAGATTCATCCGAATCACAATAGGAAATAGAATCATCACTGAGGTAAGTGCTAGAAGCATCGAGATCACAAGTAGCATCAAGATCACGAGGTGTACTCACTTCGTTTCTTTTGAAGAATCTGCAATCCTTCTTCGTTGCCTAGAACATGGAAGCAATGTAAGACTTCGTCTTCGGATCCATCTGGCTCCAATTTGATTCCGCATTGTTTCATTGATCTTGCAATCTGCTCTTCGGGGATTGAATCCCAACTTTGAGAAATCCAGCTAGCAACGGTAGAGAAAGAGGGCTTCGGGATATTGTCACCATTGACGGATGTGAAATTCTCATATTCCTTTCGTACGTTAGCTTTGAAGGATTTGTTCCATGATACGTCGGGAGCCTGTATCAACCCGGTACAACCAGATGGTACAATTATGGCGTCCATTCGCATCTGCTTCAATACTTTCTTGGTAGCACTTGATTTGTGGCAGGAGAGGGAATCCCAGATGATACAGCGTCGAGCGAATGCAAATGAACCAATGACACTTTTCAAATATTTCTCAGTCATTCCGTCATCCATCCAAGACTTACTGGAATAACCAAAGTGAAGATCTGTCATCGCCTCTAACTCCTTTATGGGTCGCTTCCTGGGAATGATGACGAACGGTGTCACTTTCTTGCCACTTGCTCTGGCCGTCAATTTTACTATCAGTCTCATCTTCTCCTTCCCACTTGACAAGATAGGAACCGATTTCTCACCTTTCAAATTGACAGTGGTTTCAGAAACTGGCTCCATCCAAAGAGATAGTTCATCCATGACCATGAATTTATCAAGCCATCCATTGCTAGCTTTGAATTCTGGATGATTGGTCATTTCCTTGGCCCACAGCTGCACACGCCTACGGGAAACATGCATCCTCCTTTCACGATGTTGGAGAATTCGATTTCGAAGTCGTTCTTCAAGCTCTTCGGATCTCTTCTTAGCTCCACCACCAGCAACGCGTTTGCGATCTGTGTTCCCACTCTGTAGTTGTTCTTTGATGTTTTCTTCATTGTCCCTCCATTCACGGATGCGTTTCCTATCAACATTAAACACTTTAGCGGTGTCAGATATCGTATGGTGTTTCAAATAATCAATAGCAGCTGCCTTGTACTTTAGTGAGTAAACATTGTACTTGCCCATCTCGACGTGATAACTAGACTGCCATGAAATATTCTGCGTTGCAAAGTCTTAGGCATCTATTCGCTATCTTATCAAATCAATAAGGAGGGGAACAATGATATCGACCAATCACTGCTGCGGTGTCTGCTCGATCAGTGACGTACTATAAGTGACGTCCATGGCTGGATACAGAACAATCTCAGTAAAGTTGTGCGAATATATGAAGAAACTAGGCTACCTGGCTCATACATAAGACGTAGCTTCCATAGCTATCGCATAGGCGCAACTAGTATCAGTTGGCAGACTGAAATGAGTGGATATTAGAAACTGGGCGATTATTAGAGGTTGGGCGATTATTAGAGGCTTGGCGATTATCGAATACGACGCTATTTACAGGGGTGCTTATTGGAGGTTGGGCGATTATTTGAGGGTGGGCGATTATTAGAAGAAATACGGTAGCTACTTTCAACAGCTACAAACTTATGTAGTACGATGAAGCCTCCATATTCCAAATTTGAAGCCTCTCCGATGTTTGGTTGATAAAAATTAGAGCGATAAGATCGCCAATAAATTTCTCATGTCAACTTTGAGACTGAACTCTCCTCCGAAGTCAGAAAAAAAGTGGAGGGAAATAACGTGACCCTGATTGATCAATGCGCTTATTATATTGGTATGGCTTTCAAAAATTCGATATAATTGACGACGATTATAATGAAATTTGATAAAACGTTGGAAAACGGGGCAATCAATTGCTCATCTTCTTATCTCCTAAAGCCTGTCAGTCGCTTCAAATGGGACTCAGCACAATTGTCGGTGATCATGTTCTTGCACGTTGTCAAACTGAGAGAAGCACTTCTTCATTGCCATGAAAACTATTAGATTTTGTATTTTTAGTGTGATATTCGGTTTTTCTACGCGCTAATTCGATGAGATCGATGTTGGACAGCTTAGTCGCGACTAGGAGCTTTTGTTTGTCTGAGTCTGTTGAAAGAATATTTCCAGATTTTCTACCATGCAAAAGAACTCCAGTGACCAGTCAATGAAAATTAGACGGATATCATAATATTCTTTTTGAACTGATTTATCGATTAAAATCCCTTTTCACTTTCATGCTTAATTTCTGCTTAAATCATCCTCCTGGTTTCCCTGATATATTTACCTCCTCTTCCGCCTTTCCCCGGTCTTCGTCGGCTGCCAACATTCTCCAAGAACTCCGTCAGACCTTCCAATTCGTCTTGCAACCTATGTGTCACTCCTGAAATAAGATGCTCACGGTCTCCTGTGCGAGATAAGAGTCCGGCTAACCATTCAAGCAATTCCAAGTCCTTCACTTTTGCCTTCTCCGAAAGCTCACCGTCTTCTTGCCATCCCTTAGCCAAAATGCCTGAAAAAAATTATATGTTTCAAATTGTCATTTCGTTCTACTTATTTGAATTGTTAACTTTTTAAAATGCCAAGATATAAGTGCATCACAATATAAAGTGATTCATTAATAAGGCTAGAGAAATCTAGAAACCAAAATAGCAACATGTCAAAACTAGGAAAAAACGTTTTCCGTTAAGATATCAAGAATGGCATGGTTACCTTTATGAACATTCACATATGTTAACATCCGGTTCTTGATTGAAACGGCATTCTCCCATTCGTCTTTCATTTGTGCGATCGATGATTCCAAATCAGCGATACCCTGTGAATAGGATAATATTCGTTGATATCGATTGGCATTTGTTGATAATGTGTCAGTCAACGTCTTTACATTGTACAACTATAAAGGCTATGCTTCTCAAACTCTGAAGTTGTTTAAGTATGCATATGTATGTAGAGTTGTAGTTCCATGAGGTGAAAAAATCGATCTTCAGATACATGAATTATTATGCTTTGATGATATTTTCATGAACTATAACTATTACTTTAAATAGGGAGTTGTGTCGATGTTGAGAGATTTAAACTAGGCCTGCTGATGATTCCTGATATTTGATGAAATAGCAGCTATTCAGGTTTGTTTCTATTTTTCAACAGAGGATGCAACTCAATATTTCATTATTCTATATACATAACTATTACATGATCTGATGTCTTCACATCTACTGAAATCTGAAAGCAACGATATGCCTTGTGCTTACTACATGCGAAATCTATGAAATATATCAATACGAACCTTATCAAAACGTGTGTTTTCCTCTGTAGCTGTTTTTAATTTACACCCAGTGACGTAGATATTTCGTTCAATCTCAAGTTTTTCTTCTCCTTGAGAATTGATCAGTTCTTTGCTCTGTTCCTGTCGCCTTGTCAAATCCTTTCGAAGTTCTTCCAACGGACCCTTCTGCTTGTTAATGTCTCTATTCGTCCTGGTGATAGCCTCCTCCAATCCTTGTTTCCTGTTCTTCATTTTCACAAGGTTCTTCTTCAGAACTTCGTAATCTGCCATGTGTCGGTTGAAATAACTTTCAAACTCCAAGAAATCTGGCATTCGAGAGTCGATTTCTGCTTGCTTATCTTTCGCCTGCTGTTCCATATCTGCGATATCTGCGTTCAGACTACTAATTCTATCTCCAAGAGTCTGCTTCATGTTGCCCAATTTGTCTTTTGACGATGCAATTTCTTTTGTTAGACGCTCAGCTGTCTCGATGTCAGATTTGATGGATCGCTGAAGCTCTTGTTGCTGAAAGCAAAGTAGCGTTGTAAACTTCAAACTCCAATCGCAATTTTGCAGAAGATGTAATGGTTATGTTTATGGGATCAACGGATTTCAATTTGCAGCCCTTTAGAAAAGGCCTTCTGACATTTCCGAAATTTGGCCACTAGCTGTATGTGCTGATAGCCTATACTATATGACTAATAAATGGTTTGTTTTTTTATCTGCTAACACCTCATGAAGAAATCTCAAATGATTTTATGAGCTTTTCTTATTCCAAGTTCATTGTTGGATGTTTTGCTGTGAAACTTCACCGTCACCTATTTCCGAAGATTTGATTTCCATCACAACAGCAACCAATATTGGTGGAATCTGAAGTGCACATAATAAAGGTCATAACCATCGGGACTTCAACAGTTTCACTTAAAAATAAGAAAGATTTGAAACGTTTTTCTTGAATTCTTTCAAAAGTCTTTATTATGCCTCAAAGAGCCTATCACGAAAATGCTCGTGATTGTAATTTTATGTCTTCAGTAATATTTCTAATCATTAATAAAAAGAGCATTCCTTTTTGTACCGATGTGATTTATGGAGATGGGTTTGATAAATAAATGTATTAGAACTTAAATGTTTCAAGGAACCAAATTTTTGAAATTTCCGAGATGTTTCTGGAAGAAATATTTCGAAATTACAGTCGCGAAGTGCTTATGAAGTATTATGAAGTGCTTATTTCATGCACGAAAGTGCGAAATGAATTTTCCATGTCTGAACAATTCTTCTGATGATGGTAATATGCTGAAACCTCTCCGGTCGTCATTAATCGATGTAATGTTTTTCTTTTAAATTATTTAGGACAAGATATAAGTAGTAATCCCATCCCAGACGGAAGCGCAAAATGAGAAGCGATGAGTCATCATGCTGACTCAGCCCCGTGACCTCGCGTGACCTTAGGTGATGACCTCACGTGACCTTAGGTGATGACCTCGCGTGTGAGCAACGATGAGTCATCATGCTGACTCAGCCCCCCTTCTGGAAGGCAGAAGGGAGAAAGCCAAGGATGTGATGGAAGGATGGGTCCGAGAGGAAGAAACTGACTCCCCCCCCCGACGAAGACTCAACCGACCAAGTTGGTCATCCCATCGTGTTCCTCATCGAAAATGGAGTGTTTGACAATTTCATTAAAAATCGCCCCCCCCCCCCCCCGACGACTCAACCGACCAAGTTAGTTGAAAAGACCAAAGTTGTTCAGAATCATGTGAAACAAACTTCTATCAAGGTTTCAGGTTGAAATTCGCACAAAAAATTTTTTCGAAAATTTTCGTCACCTTGGGCCTCGATACTTAGGATTCTTTCGTGAAAAAAAATTTCAAAATGTTAGAATTGAGCTCCGAGACCCATCCCATCGTGTTTGTCGTCAAAAGTTGGGTCGGTGAAGTTTCGGTGTAAAATCGCCCCCCCCTCTGGACGAGACTTCCAACTTTGGTTCTAGAGATCGTAGAAAGCCGTGTGATAGCTCATTTGAAAGCTAAGAGTGAGAAAAATGCCGTGAAAAGCTCAGTTTGCTCCTATTTTCCTGGGTTTAGAGAGGAAAATGGCAGGAAAACGCCAGAGTTAGAAAATGCAGGTTTTTGATGTTTTGGGATGAGAAAGTCCATTTTTCGACATGAAGGAGGTCTCGGATAGGAAAACGGAGTGCAAATTAGGAATTTTTGGCAAATTTTGGGTCTAGGAACTTGTTTCCATCTTAATCGGAGAGAAAAAGTTCTGACCTCCCCCCTCTGGAACGAGACTTCGAACTTTGGTTTTAGAGATCATAGAAAGTCGTGCAATAGCTCGTTTGAAAGCTAGGAGTGAGACAAATTCAGTGAAAGAAACGGGTTTTTCATATCTGCCTTCGTTTAGATGTGAGACGCCATTGAAAATTTTGGAAATTGGCGAAAAAAACGACCGAGTTAGAATTTTTATGAAAATAGCTCTAGCGGGCGAACGAAGCCTCGGACGGGAAAACAGAGACCAGATTTTGAATCAGCGTGACATTTTACACCTGAATGTCATTATTCATACTATGTCTTCGAAGTGATAGGAAGAAAGATGACAGAAGCAGTTGAGTTTACGAATGAATTTTGTTCACTACGTTTTCATCGACAAAGTGTTCGTGGTGTGATTAGGGACTACATCATCTCATTTCATCATGAAAAGGCAGACTTAGAATTTGCTATCGCTAAAGGTTACTTCGTTTTCCAACAGCTCATGGACAGTTTGATGAATGAAGATATGAAAGGACGATTAGTTGCAGAGATTGAATTTGAGAAAGTGACTGATGAGCATGCAGGTGAACGTGTAGTGTTTCATTATGCATCCTATTCTTTAGAGACGATACATGATCCTAAAGATTTCTATCAGCGACACATGTCGAAAATTGCATCTCGACTAGATTCATTTCAAGAGCATGGATCCAACTTGCTCTTATGTCGCATAAAACACATTCATATTCAACTCAATGTGCTAAACTAGATTTGACTACAAGATTTGGGAAAAGCAATCATGAGTCAGTCGTCCGCGTGCCTCCTTTTCCCTGCCGCAATGAAGTCAGGGGAGAAACGGAGATCTCTGATTGGCTCTCAGTGTCAAATGTGGATTCGCAGGAGACTATAAAAGCAGACGTCTCCCCATTTTCTCTTCAATTCATTCTCTTGACTTGGAAAGCGTGTGTGACTTGCTGAAGCCATTCCCCCTCTCAACTTTGTCTGATCAATCCTGTTTGCAAATTTACAAGTGAGTGTCATGACTGTGTGGCCTAAACCTTACCAACATTTTAGAAAAGAGACGCAGGAGAGTGTGTGGTCGATGATTGTACAAGCCTATTTTGTTGAACCATCACCATCACCGCCACCTCCACCGCCTAGACGCTTTACCTTTAAGTCTTTTAGGGAATTGAAACTTAATTCGGGTCCTAAGCCCAAGACATTTAATTTACTGGACGATGACGAAGACTTAGACTTTGGTGATAAGCTTTAAATCATGTGAACGCCCCCAAAGATCCTCTTAAGGGCCACCTCATATGTCACTGCTGAGCTAAGGATTTTCTTTTCTCTGATGATCATGAATGTACTTAGTGGTATTCTTTCGTTACAGACTGGCATGGCCATGAATCCTACTCCAACAGCTGCATCACTGAATCCTCAACATCTCGAGTTGTGGAATCCGAAAATTGAAAAGGTAATTCACGGCCATCCTACCTACAAACAACAAGTGCGCTACAACGGTGTTCGACTCTATCTTCAAACGCCGGCGGTATACTTACCAAAAGTGGATACGCAAGTAAATAGTTGCGGTCAAAACCTGAGTATCCCTATTGATAATTGGTTGCGTCAACAGCTTGACATTTTAGAAGACGTTGTGAGGCAAAAGGCTCTTATTCCTACTGAACTATTACAGTTGTGGCCAGAAAAGAAAACTTCTTATTATAAATCATTGTATCGCGGCACTCGCTGCTGTATTTTGCAAAGCAAGTATTGTAAAGTCACTTCAGGAGTGACAGTTGAACAGTCAGTTGAAACAGAATTGTCATCGCTAGGTGCAGGCTTTTATTCATTTCATATTGAGGTGCCTGCTGTTTATGTGGGACCTCATCAATCTGACGGTAATTTGATTTCTCTCAATTTGCGCATTGCTCAATTTCATCATCAACCTGAGTTAACAGGACTTGATCACATTGAGAAAGTCATTGATTATTGTGTCAAAGAGTGTCAAGAACCTGCCACTAAACCTAAAAGTCGTCGCGCATCAAAGAAAGATGGTGTTACCACCAAAGAGAAATCTTAAGTATTGTAATCAGTTAGTATGTAGTGAATGTGGAAAACGCGGTCTTGCGCGTTATGTTCAATTATAACATTGTAATCATGTTGTATGTATCTTTTGTTATGTAAAGGACAGACATCCTTGTAAAGTTCCTGCTCAATGTATTATCTTGTAATTAAGTCTTTTTGATATTGTAGGTTGTCATCTTCATAGACAGTGAGGGAACACCCATGCAGGAATTGAGTGCTATTGCAATGAGGGAAAGCGATCAAACTGTTGCTAGTGTATATCATAGATTTGCCTACTGTCCTCCACACAAAGACGAATGTTCACGGCGTCATGTGCATGGACTTGATCCTTCTATTTTGATTCATATTGGATTTGTAAATGAAACGTATTTGATAAGTGATTTCAAACGATGGCTGTCAGGTTTTCATATTGTTAAGATATTAGGAAATGATTCTGAACGAGAAGCAGCAACACTTCAGTTGCACATTGATAATTTATATTTACCATGTTGGGTAGATCGTGTAAGACAAGACTATTATATGCATTGTGATCAAAAGAAGTTTAGAGATGAAATGATTTTTCATATGGCTGTATGTTTCGGTGAGAGATATCACCTTTACAGACCACCATCCCATTGTAATACTAGAAATAAAGCCACCTACATTGCAAAACTCTCTTCACGCTGGCATTGTAGTCTATGACGTTTATGAACTGTATCTATATTATTGTCAACAGCATGGGTATATGTAAAACATGTTTTTACTCGTTGTGAATGAGTGATGATCATTTTATAAAGTGTATTCTGTACTTGTAAATTTTGTCTGATGTTGAATAAACTTACAGTGGAACATGATTGTTATTTCTGTTTTATTCATAGTGGAAGTCATTGAAGCAATATGAAATCTATAGTCACAACGTTTATGATGGCGCATCGTACACTAAGTAACCACATATGTCATTTGACTCTTGATCAACAAGGATTCGATGGATTTTTACAAGATTGGAAACTTACATTTAAAATGAAGATGAATCATATGAAAGTAGTGCTCACTGAAAGCCTTCCTCTCTTCAAAAGATTGATGGAGAGTTTACAACCTCAAGATGTAAAGGGTAGTCGTTGCTTATATAGAGTTGAAAGATTTGCAAAAACCACTTCGTTTTGGATCTTATTGCACAGAATGGATTACTCTTAGTGATCAATTTTATGTACGTCATATGGAGAAAATTATGGAGAGAATAGTAGAAACGATGGAAGGAAATGCGTACCGTGTTAAACATATCATGATTCAACTGAGTGTGTTTACATCCACGACTTTGTTTGATGTTCGAGACATTGTGTAGATGCAATAAAGATTTCTTTTCACTGAGTATTTTGTAATGGTGTATAGAGCAACATGAGTCATTGCGCTTTGTTAGATAAATGAATGCGTCTTTGTTCGAGTAAAGGGGCGTGTCACAACATGAGTCATTGCGCTTTGTGCATTACTATCGGGCTCTTTGTTAGATGAATGAATGCGTCTTCGTTCGAGAAAAGGGGCGTGTCACAACATGAGTCATTGCGCTTTGTGCATTACTATCGGGCTTTTTTAGATAAATGAATGCGTCTTTGTTCGAGAAAAGGGGCGTGACACAACATGAGTCATTGCGCTTTGTGCATTACTATCAGGCTCTTTGTTAGATAAATGAATGCGTCTTTGTTCGAGAAAAGGGGTGTGTCACTTAAGTCTTTGTGAGGACTAGAACGACTTTGTATATAAATAGGGAAGGTTTCCATCCACGCAGTCAAAAGTTCACGTGTGATAACTCTTTGTCACGTAACAAAGACAGGGAAGACGTGAAAAGGGAAACGCATGTGATTGGAGCTAGGTCTGGTTATAAAACGGACGACTGACCTCATGGCAATCATTTCCGTCCTTGCGCTAACCATGCAGTTGCTCGAAGCCATCAACTCCTCTGCTCTCGCACTGGGTACACTGAACTCCCTTACTTTAGCATCGGGTAAAAATGCTTTCAATCAAAAGATAACTCATCATGGAGGAGTCGTGACCATAAGAACTCCAAGTCATCGGATGGCTTATCTAAAGGTCATGTCAACAAAGTATGGACTCGCCGTGTGTGTACCGTTAGACTATTGGACACGGTTACAATTCAATACTCTTGAAACATTCCTGAAAGAAAATCTCACCATTCCCAAAGAAATTGTTCGACACAATGGGAAGCGACCACAAGTTCCCATCATGGAAAGACGATACATGTATGTTCATATGGATAGACACTGTCTCATCATCCATGAAAAGGAGGGCAGCGAATTCGACTTACTCAATTGCAAACCTCTCCCCATTTTGGGAAAAGGATTCTACTCCTTCGAAATTAAAATTCAAACCATCTACATGGGTCCGCGCAGGGACGGAAGGTTGTTTACGTTGAATCCCTATCTTGTCTCCATCACCTTCAAAAATGATGTCCATGTTGATGATGATCAACTACAGCAACACTCCACACACTGAGAACGCACCATCGGTCTTTATGAGACCAAGGCCTAAGGGCCAAGGCCAAAACCCTCATGGGAAAAGTATAAAAGGGAAGTTCACTCAACCCTCATGTCATTTGTGAATCATGCTCCCCATCCGCATCATCAACGCCATGCGCGAAATGAATCTCAGAAGAGACATCGATTTAGAACAGTTGCATACCCATCTTCCCGATTCAGTACATCATCGCGGTCGTCCGCAAATGTTGGTCATTCGCATGAGCAACGGTCGAAATCTTCAAATCTTTCGCTGCGGCAAAATCCAAGTCCTAGGAAACCTTTCTCATTTCGTGATGCAGTCCATGTGTTACGAAGTCGTCAAGAAAATGCGAACACTCATACCTCATCTTCGCCTCAGTCCCCTGATATTGAAGAATATAGTAGTGTCTGTTCAATTGAAGATGTTAGTGAATCTAGCAAACATTAAAACCAGTAATCATCGTATATTTTATGAAACTGAACTCTTTCCTGCTGCTCTGATTCGGAAGTGGCATCCTGTACATATTGCAGTGTTTCACAACGGACATTGTATCATTACTGGTTTACGTGATATCAGTAAAGTAGCTGACATTGTTAAATCTTTAATGCGTTATCTGTATGGGTCACAGTTAACAGAATCGTGTTAATCATATGATGCGTTTTGAATGAGTCATCGCAATGAACTATCGCCCACACACGTGTCGGTGAAAAGGTCATCAACAAGGTTCATCGCTTTATGATGAGTCATCGCTATTTATAGACATGAAATGATGCCCACACACGTGTCGGTGAAGAGGTTGAACAAGACTGAATATGTTCTTATCTAACTGACTGGTGCTTTACCACTTCATGAGTCAGAGGTATTTATAGACATGAGTCAGCAAAGTGGTTGATGTTTCCAAAGCCGAAGAAATTGTCATGATGTTACATTCGCTGGTGAGGATGATCACTTACAAACTCTAACATGGTTTTGACTTTATTTTATACTTTACCTATGTTGCAAACAGTGAAATGCTTGTCACTTTATTTCTAACTTTACAAACAGTGAAGTGATTCTGACTTCATTTATATCTCACCTATCTTACAAACAGCGACATGGTTATAACTTTATTTCTAACTTTACAATCATCAACTTTATTTCTAACTTTACAAACGTCAACTATATTTCTAACTTCACAAACAGTGAAATGATTCTTACTTCATTTATATTTCAACTATCTTACAAACAGCGACATGGTTATAACGTTATTTCTAACTTTACAATCATGAACTTTATTTCTAACTGTACAAACGACAACTTTATTTCTAACTTTACAAACAGTGAAATGATTCTGACTTCATTTATATTTTACCTATCTGACAAACAGTGACATGGTTATGACATTATTACCAAGTCAGTCCCGCCTATTTGACCCGCAACTTTATGTCAAAAGAAAAACGAGACAGTCTGTACATGATATGTCATTGAATGAAAGACATTTCATCACAGTCACACGTAGTTGATACTATACACGGAGAAAACAAAGTCACTCATGTGCAGGGAGACTGATGTGTCGGAAACTGTACAGGGACAAAACAAAATCAGCAAAAGCACTGGATACCCCATCGATGATATGCTGTGATCAGGAGTTGGACGCATGTTACAAGGCACTCACTCACAACACCCCATAGAAAACGCCAAGGAATGAAAAAGCAAAACATCAACCACAGCAGTGAGGAAGCATTCATCATCATACATCGCCGGACGGAGGAAGAGAAAGTTTCTGTCTCTTGGGTGGAGGTAGATGAGTGTCTGGATGACCGTACGGTAATGAGTGGTTAGGACTCATCCAGCATCGCTTGTCTTCCCAAGCTGAGAGACCTCGTTTCCAAAACGTCGTTCTGACTTGATGCGACTGTGATTTTAAAATGGTCATTTCTACTTTTTTAATTTTAAGTGAATCTAAGGCATCTTGATAGACCCTATGTGTCATTTTTGTAACGATTGACTTCGAGATGCCTTTCGCCCGTTTAATAGAAAGCTCTGAGGATTTTAGCTTCATGGAGTACATCTTGGGACGAAGCAAGATCATCTCCTGTATCTGTTTACCGGCACACCCATCCTTGAAGCAGCCAAGCTTCGCTTTATTTGTGGTAGAGTAAAGCGGATGGTCAGTGGGATAGTTGGAACTATCAAACTCGGGTGCTAACTATTTTAAAATGTCTTCCTGCTTGACTTGGCTAGTGGTTGTCAAAGCTAGGAAGAAGCTGTCTGTATCGCCTCCTACTAATTCCACATGTTGGACAATGGACAAGTTTAAAGGTGTGGTAAAACAACTTGTACATTTCTTACTTGTAGTGATCGAAGACAGCTTGACCGACATAAATGGGCTTGCAAAGTTCTACTTTGGATTTTAACATTTTAAAACCAGTGATGTCTTCGGAAATGACATCATGGTGGCAAAACAACGGTGAGCGGCATAATTTGATACTCGTTTCCGGATCAGTCACGGTACGATAGTCCATGCGCTTTCTTACATCCTCCATGGTTTTACCAAAGAGGGCACTATTCTTAAATTTAAAGAAGTCCTTTTCGAAAGGATTCTTGGATTCAGCTCGTTTCTTGCTATTAAATTCTATATACGGTTTTGGAAAGGGCTTCTGCCTAAACTGGATAGCGCGATGGACTTTATCAAGTTGCATCCCCATACCTACATGTACATAGAATTTTAGAAGTATAGAAGTATATGTATATTTTCACGGTACATGAAAGTACATGTGACTACGTTACAGAAAGAAAAAGATTCATAAAGTAATGTATAAAAGAGAGAAGAAGGGTATTTCCGATACATTGAAAGTTAGCCAAGCAGTTACGAAATCAATTTCTGATACTACTTTGTTTCTGCAGATGTTTACGAATGGCGTGCAGTGCTGTGTCTGATTTGTGACTGTGTTGCCGCGATTCCTGTGGGATTTTGTTCCAAAAACTCGCTCCGTAATACCGAATTGAGTTATGGCCATAGGTCTTCGTATTGAATTTTGGCTGGTGAAAAATATTCCTTCTTGCTCCATCTGGGGATTCACTAAACATATCCAAAAATACAACAGATGAGAATCCCGGTAGGAATTGACATTTTGACAAAAAAGTTGACTCACCTTGGGTCTTGCGCTTTTTCATGGTATTCTCAGTTGATTGCATAAATCTGAAGAGCGACAAATGCCATTTTTCACTTAGTGACGGAACTTTGAGCTTGACCTGTAACTCGTGTAATGGGCTATTATCGTCTCTTGTCGCATGTCTCATACATCTCTCGTATATCGATTCCAATTTCTTCTTAGATGCAGCAGATGAGAAGACAAGAAGTGACGACGAATACTGAAAGTGAGGCATAATGTATGTCTGGATAAGTCTCCATCTAACTTTCTTGTCTACCATTCGCTTGAGTCTGTTTATCCCGCATAACTTCCAAGCGATTATACGTGTAACCTTTTTAACATGATAATCGTATTGAAATTTGCGGTCAATAATTACTCCCAACAGCTTGATTTTGTCCTGACTTTGCATTTCCACATCATTGATTTTGATGAGAATTTTCTCTGAGTCTCTTCCAAGGGCCATAAACTGGAACTTGCTAGTATTCACTTGGAGATAGTTGGCTTTGAACCAAGCTAGAATTAGTGGAACCACCGATGTCAATTTTTGTTGGACGCTTTCGGATGAGTTTCCAACTGTCCACAGTGTCATATCGTCTGCGTATGCTACAATTTGTAATTGATGAGATTTTATGAACAGAATAAAGTCGTTAATGAATGTGTTCCAAATCAACGGACCCCACTGAGAGCCCTGAGGGATTCCTCTGTTGATTGGGTACCATTGCTTCGAATACTTTCCATTTACCCGCATGCAGTTTTGTCGACAAGTCAGATAAGAGCTCATAAGCGATAATGCCGAATCGCTCATTCCATATGATTTCAGTTTTCGTAGAAGAAGGTCATGATTTATGCTGTCAAACGCTTTGGATAAATCTAGTGACAGGATTCCCACACATTGTCGACTATCGATATCCTTCTTCCACGATTCCGTCATGTAAAGTAGTGCAGCCTCCGTATTGTGGTTTGCTTTGTAAGCAAACTGAAAAGGTGACATGGATGGCAGGATATACTTCGAGAATTGCTTGGTCATGAGGCTCTCCAGAAGTTTAGCAGTTTGAGTTAGAACAGTAATTGGCCGATACCTACTTAATTCAGTTCGATTGCCACCTTTAAACACGAGACTCCATGACCCACATTTCAAGGCTGAGGGAAAAGTCCAGGAAGATGTCATTGAATTGAACAATGAAGCCAACAGAATGCTGAAGATGGGCGCGGAAGACTTTATTGCCCGTGGAGGAATGCCATCATATCCCGTTGACTTCGAGGAATGCACTTTCTTCAGTATTATTTTCTCTACTTCTGATGGTGAGATTCTCGAAAATTCAAAGGCTTCTTTCTTTTCTGTACAATCTTCAATCAGTTTAATACTGAGATGATCATCAAAGTTCGAACTCTTGTTGATGTCAGCATCAGTACGATCATCCATCATCAAACTTTGAAAATACTTGCCGAACTTTTCGTGCACTTGATGGTCTTCGATGCAGCATTCATTATTCACAGTATCCACTAACATAATCTTGGTTTGATCGAATGTTTTTTTGCTTTGAAAATAAACACCAAAAGTGCGGTAGAAGTCTTTGGGATTTTCAGATTCACACTTCATTTGGAAATATTATTTCGCATTCTTTCGATTTAGCTGTTTTTCGATTTTCTGCCAGAAAATTTTCTGTTTCCATGCATATGAATCCTTTATTCTTTTCCCGGATGTGTCAAAGGGGGTACGGTTCAACCACACATGCTTTTGACGACGGGCACGTGCAAGTTCGGAGTTAAACCATGGATGACTATTGGCTTTAATGGTTACTTCTTTCCATGGAGCGTGTTGAACCAATATCTCAACATAGAGCGAGTTGAAAAAATGGTGTTTGTTATCGACATCATCAAAAATATTTCCAACTCCAAAGACCGGCAGCGCTGTCGAGACATCTTCAAGAAACTTATCTGAATCAAAATATTTAAAGGATCTACACATGAAAGTCTTTTTGGAATCCATTCTTCGATTGCACACAAGAGCTGTCAGCACCATGTAATGATCAGAAAGATCTGGATCATGAACGGCTATTCCGGAGATAAAATCAGTAGCAGCAAGAACGAGATCAAGGCATGCAGCACCATCCGGAATTAGGATGGAATAGTGCACGATATAATGCTGCTTGTTCAATTGGGTGAGCAACAACTTCCTAGTGGGTTTATATTTTAAGTCATTTTCCGCCTCATATTGCTTATTGTGTTCTTCCATAAAGGGAGAGAACATATCTGGACTGACTATGCCAGATTCGGGTGCGAGAGGAAAATCAACTGTTCTATTCTTAATGCATTCTGGATAGATGAGGTCGACTTCAAATAAATATCCTATGTCGGCCTCATCTCCCAGGGCCATGATGTGTGCTGGATTGGAGAAGTGTTTAATGTCATGGGGCTCTACCCATTGGAAGTCAGACTGTGGCAAAGGCTTGGAGAGTGCACTCCCATACAAATTATTTTGGTCTATGTACATTTAATGCGTGGTCGATCCTATGTCTTGGGTGCTGTTGACAACATGTTTGTTAACAAATGTCAAGCCACCCTTAATACCACGTTCAAATAACGTGTACATTTCTGCATCTTGCAGTAAATGAATGCTCTCTTTCGTCATCTTGAAGGCTGACTGATAGGACAGACCCGGCAGACTAACAAAATGAACGGGGTCTAAGGCGTCCTGTTCTAATGTGACTTTCCTAAAAGTCTCAAACACGTCAGCCAACAGATAGACGTCTAATTTTAAGTAGGCAAGCATGTAGTCACCAAACGTGCGGCACCTAAATTCTAACCATGCTTGCTCTGCATGCCTATAATCATCCAGCGAACAGTCCTCACCCGTCAAATCATTTTTAAATTTATCGATGGACGGAAGGGATGTTTCTTTCAATGTATCCATTGAACTAAAATAACTATAAGGAAACACCCCTTTCCGTCGTATCAGACTGTCACTTATGTTGGGATAGTCTTTCCTTAAATGTTGAGTGAGGGGAAGTGTTTCTAAATTATTAGCCAACGCGGCTAAGGAAGAAGACATAAATTGAAAACTGTCTAGAAACTTTATGTCATAGAAGACAGGCTTCCCCTCCTTCGTCTTATCGACTTGGACTTTAGCAGTGATGCACATAAATTTTTCCTTACTTTGTGCAATCACTTTGGATGACCAGGATTTCATTTTACCGAATCCATGGCGAATGATGATGTGAGCATCATAACATTTGAAGTTATGAAAGATGACGGGGAGCGTTCGCCGTTTGAGCCTAACTTTCATGTTACATTTACTGCATAAGGCAGACCTAAATTTACCACTGAGATGGCAATGGTCCCTCACTTTCTTATGTTGCTGATCATCAAAGGATGAACAGCAGCGGGGACATTCCGTGCTCCTATCAAATTTGAATTTATCGGCTTCTGTGAAGCACATGGGTTTCCTAGTTAGCTCCGTTTCATACCGTTGATGAAAACGGGCTTTCCTATCTAAAAAGTTAAGGAAGTTTTCAACGCACTCCTCGCCCTGCCACACATGCATTTTATTTTGGTTCCTATAATATGGATGCCAGACTTCATAACAGGCAATGGCTGCTGGCTCATGACTTAGGTCTTCTTGTTCAATGTAACATTCAATGTCTGCATAGATGGTACATATGGGACTGAGCTCATTGCCGTTTTCCTCATACCTATAAAATTTATCTTTGGACATGACTTCCATTTGAAGTTTACCCCGAGAGTACCACTCGTAATGCTATTCAAAAAATGCTTTGGATGTGAAACGCCGTGTGCAGCGATCACAGTAATAAAAAATATCCCTATAGGTTGCTTGATGATAGTATAACTTTGAAATAATAATAATGCCAATAATGCCATTCTGGGTGGTTGTCGCTATAGACTAGGAGAAGATTGACAACCCGGTCGAAGTTACTTTGGCGATTATTATACCTTGCGCCCTTCAGACCTTTTTCCCAGAGATGGACGACGATCTTAATTTTATTGAGTTTTTTACATTGGGCGATGCCTTTAAAATCTAATGTGTTGACATCTAACCCGTCAAACTTAAGCTCATCCTCCCATTCATTATAACTAATGACTCTTTGACGATCCCTATCTATGTCATTATAGTGAAGAATGGAGAGGATGGCATACTTGAAACACTGGGACTGACACTCTACATGGATGACAGCCTTTTTGCTAGCCAGTGCTTTGGGGAGGGTGAAACAACCACTCCCTTGTAAATTTTCTAAAAGATTGATTTTAATGTCTACTTTCTCTATCCCATCAAAGACCAGACCGCTGTCTCTTTCATTAAATTTATTTAAGTTGCTGACGAGATAGGTCGCATGCCTCTCTATCCACTCGTTTACATCACCTATGAGATCAGCAGCACAGGAGGCTATCCTAATGGTCACAGTGGACTCTACTTCTCCCGTGCTACTGTCAACCTTATTGAAACGAGCAGTGAGATAGAACATGCCTTTGAGCAAAAATCGATCTAAGCTCGCCAACATTTGATGAATCAAACCTATACTATTCATCAAGTAAGGATGAATATCTTGTACAGGTTCAGAGCTTTCCATCTCATAGTCACGAACGAGCCTCTCAAGGGAAAACTTGCTCAGCCTTAGAGTGACGTTGTTGCCAGTGTAAAGCTCAGTGGAATGTGTGTGACAGTGTGTGTGCGAAGAAAGAACAAACTCTGTAGGAAAGGTCTTCCGACACGAAGAACAGGAAAAGCCGACGTGCGATGAAGGATGCTTCCTACCTGTTGTTGTCGGTGGTTGCCTCACACTGCCACAGGAACCACCTTCGATGTGACGTTGTAAGTTGGTGCTCTTGTAGAACGTGCGTCCACAACCTTCACACCTGGGTCGTTGAGGGATCGGTCGGCGCTTTCCTCCTCTCCAGCGGTGTGACGTCTTAAGTTAAAGGCTGAGGCGAAGACCCTGTCACACCGCTGGCATCGAAAGTCCTTCTCCTCTTCGACTTCAATCTCCCTCTCCTCTGCGACTATCTCCAACTCCTGCTCCTCCAGCAATCTCTCCACCGACTGAACGGAGAGGAGAGGGAGTTCGGCCGCTGCTGCAGGTGGTGGTGGCGATGCTGGGATGACGATGGGACGGGAGGGAACGTCGCCGTCCAGGAGAACCGTCGCCAGATCTGTTGAGAAAAACAAGGGAGAGTGATCAGTAACATGACTTCAAGTTTCAAATGAATTTTATGAAGTCTTAGCCCCACTCCTACTTCCCAATCACGGATACTTACCATCTAAGGACTGACTCCGGCAGCAAGGATGGATGCAGAGGAGGTAGGAGTCGGACACGGGCCGAAGGTGGAAGGGTCCTTGGCTTCGGTGTCGGAGGGACGTGGTGACGGGGAGCAGGGACTGGCACAGGTACCGGAGCTGGCGGCGGTGGAGGTTGGACGATGGCCGAGGTCGATGGGTGGTAGGGAGTTGTTTGGGCGGTAGTGGTGATGGAGCGGGAAGGTAGGGCCGGAAATTCCTCGCGGTATTTCCGCCTCGCGGCTTCTTCCCACTTCTCCTGCCTTGCCAAATCTGTAGAGAGGGAAAAGAGATGAGATTAGAGGTTGCGGAGACAACAATGATAGAGAGTGAGCTATACGGATACAGAGGTGCTAAAACATGACAGCATTAATCCATCAAGATACTTACACATTCCAAGTCGCTCGTAGGCTTGTCCGATTGCTTCTACAGGGACGGACTCGCCATTGACGAACGATTCTTGTACTGGAACGGAAGAAAAGAGGGTGGTGAGAGATTTCACCTAAACACATCACAATGAATTTCCGAAATGTTAGTTTCGGTTTTGAAAATCACGGAGTAGGGAGAGGTTAGGGGTCTTGATTTTCGTTGAAAATTAATAAGGACTAATTCCTACCCTCTTGATGTTATCTAGAGGTTAATGAAAATTAATTCCTACGTTCAACACACATGCAAACCTAATGGTGTTAGTTAAAGAATTTTATTAGCACAACCTGCACCTCATCCTTGCCCCATTACACAAAAACTTACATTGCTTAATCGTCTTCCTCTCCTTCTCAGCACAGACGCGATACTCTTCGATTTTTGTAAACTCCATTTTGGTAGATGAGGTTTAATTAAGCTTTGTCAACGCAGATTTCTATCACTGAAAAAGAAAGATAAAATTCGCTATATTTGCCTAGTCAACGTTTATCATGGGAACAATAATTGAAGTTACATCTAATGATTTACATTTCACTCTACTGCATATCATAAAGACTACCCTTTGTCGAATGGCTTAAGTACTCTGACCTGGAGAGAGAAAGCATCACGTTGAGTATGAAGTCGAACGCCCAACATGAAGAATGGCTCAGAGGTTTCGGTCTAACAAACGACGAACAACCCGTGCAACGCAATCCTTCTACGGCAGTACCCGCCGTCCCGAAGGAACGCTCGAGCAAAGGAGATATTACGGCGATGATATGTTTTATGAGCAGAAGCGAATCTCTTGATAGCAAGAGACTACATGAAAACAACCTGATAGCAGGAGCTCAGCGACACTCACCTTGTGAAAGATAAATGTGAAGAGCAGAGCTGGTACACTACCTTTTGTAAGATTTTCCTAAGCGGTGAATGGATCAGACCTCTCGTCCAATCACAGACGAGCTAGAGTTCCCGATGTGCGCACACACATTTGTAACGCGTTATCGAAATCGTCTTAGGCAAATATGATGTTTAGCAATAGACTCAACCATGGCACCTGAAGTCAATACATTGAAACATGATGATTGCACGATTCGTTTCCATCAAGAGAGCTTCGGAGGCTTAATACAAGATTACATCCTTGAGTTTCAAAGGGAGGAGACAGAATTGGAAGCATGTTTAGACTACACACGAGAGATATTTACGGAGTTGATATCTTATTTCAAAGACAGTCTCATCAAGGCTCACTTAATTGCACAAGTCAATTACACTCATTTTCCACAAGGTGAAGAAGAGGAAAGTGTTGATTTTCAATTTCGTTCCTACGGACAAGAATATGTTACTGATGCTTCTGAGTTTTATACACGACATCTGCAGAAGATTATTTCTCGGATGGACAACTTTCATGGTTACGGCGATCATTTGCTTCTGAATAAAATAAAACATATTGTCATTGCTATTAGTGAAGTGGGTTTCAATGATGTCGCTTTCGGATGAGTTTCCAACTGTCCACAGTGTCATATCGTCTGCGTATACTACAATTTGTAATTGATGAGATTTTATGAACAGAATAAAGTCGTTAATGAATGTGTTCCAAATCAACGGACCCCACTGAGAGCCCTGAGGGATTCCTCTGTTGATTGGGTACCATTGCTTCGAATACTTTCCATTTACCCGCATGCAGTTTTGTCGACAAGTCAGATAAGAGCTCATAAGCGATAATGCCGAATCGCTCATTCCATATGATTTCAGTTTTCGTAGAAGAAGGTCATGATTTATGCTGTCAAACGCTTTGGATAAATCTAGTGACAGGATTCCCACACATTGTCGACTATCGATATCCTTCTTCCACGATTCCGTCATGTAAAGTAGTGCAGCCTCCGTATTGTGGTTTGCTTTGTAAGCAAACTGAAAAGGTGACATGGATGGCAGGATATACTTCGAGAATTGCTTGGTCATGAGGCTCTCCAGAAGTTTAGCAGTTTGAGTTAGAACAGTAATTGGCCGATACCTACTTAATTCAGTTCGATTGCCACCTTTAAACACGAGACTCTATGATGACCCACATTTCAAGGCTGAAGGAAAAGTGCAGGAAGATGTCATTGAATTGAACAATGAAGCCAACAGAATGCTGAAGATGGGCGCGGAAGACTTTATTGCCCGTGGAGGAATTCCATCATATCCCGTTGACTTCGAAGAATACACTTTCTTCTGTATTATTTTCTCTACTTCTGATGGTGAGATTCTCGAAAATTCAAAGGCTTCTTTCTTTTCTGTACAATCTTCAATCAGTTTAATACTCAGATGATCATCAAAGTTCGAACTCTTGTTGATGTCAGCATCAGTACGATCATCCATCATCAAACTTTGAAAATACTTGCCGAACTTTTCGTGCACTTGATGGTCTTCGATGCAGCATTCATTATTCACAGTATCCACTAACATAATCTTGGTTTGATCGAATGTTTTTTTGCTTTGAAAATAAACACCAAAAGTGCGGTAGAAGTCTTTGGGATTTTCAGATTCACACTTCATTTGGAAATATTATTTCGCATTCTTTCGATTTAGCTGTTTTTTCGATTTTCTGCCAGAAAATTTTCTGTTTCCATGCATATGAATCCTTTATTCTTTTCCCGGATGTGTCAAAGGGGGTACGGTTCAACCACACATGCTTTTGACGACGGGCACGTGCAAGTTCGGAGTTAAACCATGGATGACTATTGGCTTTAATGGTTACTTCTTTCCATGGAGCGTGTTGATCCAATATCTCAACATAGAGCGAGTTGAAAAAATGGTGTTTGTTATCGACATCATCAAAAATATTTCCAACTCCAAAGACCGGCAGCGCTGTCGAGACATCTTCAAGAAACTTATCTGAATCAAAATATTTAAAGGATCTACACATGAAAGTCTTTTTGGAATCCATTCTTCGATTGCACACAAGAGCTGTCAGCACCATGTAATGATCAGAAAGATCTGGATCATGAACGGCTATTCCGGAGATAAAATCAGTAGCAGCAAGAACGAGATCAAGGCATGCAGCACCATCCGGAATTAGGATGGAATAGTGCACGATATAATGCTGCTTGTTCAATTGGGTGAGCAACAACTTCCTAGTGGGTTTATATTTTAAGTCATTTTCCGCCTCATATTGCTTATTGTGTTCTTCCATAAAGGGAGAGAACATATCTGGACTGACTATGCCAGATTCGGGTGCGAGAGGAAAATCAACTGTTCTATTCTTAATGCATTCTGGATAGATGAGGTCGACTTCAAATAAATATCCTATGTCGGCCTCATCTCCCAGGGCCATGATGTGTGCTGGATTGGAGAAGTGTTTAATGTCATGGGGCTCTACCCATTGGAAGTCAGACTGTGGCAAAGGCTTGGAGAGTGCACTCCCATACAAATTATTTTGGTCTATGTACATTTAATGCGTGGTCGATCCTATGTCTTGGGTGCTGTTGACAACATGTTTGTTAACAAATGTCAAGCCACCCTTAATACCACGTTCAAATAACGTGTACATTTCTGCATCTTGCAGTAAATGAATGCTCTCTTTCGTCATCTTGAAGGCTGACTGATAGGACAGACCCGGCAGACTAACAAAATGAACGGGGTCTAAGGCGTCCTGTTCTAATGTGACTTTCCTAAAAGTCTCAAACACGTCAGCCAACAGATAGACGTCTAATTTTAAGTAGGCAAGCATGTAGTCACCAAACGTGCGGCACCTAAATTCTAACCATGCTTGCTCTGCATGCCTATAATCATCCAGCGAACAGTCCTCACCCGTCAAATCATTTTTAAATTTATCGATGGACGGAAGGGATGTTTCTTTCAATGTATCCATTGAACTAAAATAACTATAAGGAAACACCCCTTTCCGTCGTATCAGACTGTCACTTATGTTGGGATAGTCTTTCCTTAAATGTTGAGTGAGGGGAAGTGTTTCTAAATTATTAGCCAACGCGGCTAAGGAAGAAGACATAAATTGAAAACTGTCTAGAAACTTTATGTCATAGAAGACAGGCTTCCCCTCCTTCGTCTTATCGACTTGGACTTTAGCAGTGATGCACATAAATTTTTCCTTACTTTGTGCAATCACTTTGGATGACCAGGATTTCATTTTACCGAATCCATGGCGAATGATGATGTGAGCATCATAACATTTGAAGTTATGAAAGATGACGGGGAGCGTTCGCCGTTTGAGCCTAACTTTCATGTTACATTTACTGCATAAGGCAGACCTAAATTTACCACTGAGATGGCAATGGTCCCTCACTTTCTTATGTTGCTGATCATCAAAGGATGAACAGCAGCGGGGACATTCCGTGCTCCTATCAAATTTGAATTTATCGGCTTCTGTGAAGCACATGGGTTTCCTAGTTAGCTCCGTTTCATACCGTTGATGAAAACGGGCTTTCCTATCTAAAAAGTTAAGGAAGTTTTCAACGCACTCCTCGCCCTGCCACACATGCATTTTATTTTGGTTCCTATAATATGGATGCCAGACTTCATAACAGGCAATGGCTGCTGGCTCATGACTTAGGTCTTCTTGTTCAATGTAACATTCAATGTCTGCATAGATGGTACATATGGGACTGAGCTCATTGCCGTTTTCCTCATACCTATAAAATTTATCTTTGGACATGACTTCCATTTGAAGTTTACCCCGAGAGTACCACTCGTAATGCTATTCAAAAAATGCTTTGGATGTGAAACGCCGTGTGCAGCGATCACAGTAATAAAAAATATCCCTATAGGTTGCTTGATGATAGTATAACTTTGAAATAATAATAATGCCAATAATGCCATTCTGGGTGGTTGTCGCTATAGACTAGAAGATTGACAACCCGGTCGAAGTTACTTTGGCGATTATTATACCTTGCGCCCTTCAGACCTTTTTCCCAGAGATGGACGACGATCTTAATTTTATTGAGTTTTTTACATTGGGCGATGCCTTTAAAATCTAATGTGTTGACATCTAACCCGTCAAACTTAAGCTCATCCTCCCATTCATTATAACTAATGACTCTTTGACGATCCCTATCTATGTCATTATAGTGAAGAATGGAGAGGATGGCATACTTGAAACACTGGGACTGACACTCTACATGGATGACAGCCTTTTTGCTAGCCAGTGCTTTGGGGAGGGTGAAACAACCACTCCCTTGTAAATTTTCTAAAAGATTGATTTTAATGTCTACTTTCTCTATCCCATCAAAGACCAGACCGCTGTCTCTTTCATTAAATTTATTTAAGTTGCTGACGAGATAGGTCGCATGCCTCTCTATCCACTCGTTTACATCACCTATGAGATCAGCAGCACAGGAGGCTATCCTAATGGTCACAGTGGACTCTACTTCTCCCGTGCTACTGTCAACCTTATTGAAACGAGCAGTGAGATAGAACATGCCTTTGAGCAAAAATCGATCTAAGCTCGCCAACATTTGATGAATCAAACCTATACTATTCATCAAGTAAGGATGAATATCTTGTACAGGTTCAGAGCTTTCCATCTCATAGTCACGAACGAGCCTCTCAAGGGAAAACTTGCTCAGCCTTAGAGTGACGTTGTTGCCAGTGTAAAGCTCAGTGGAATGTGTGTGACAGTGTGTGTGCGAAGAAAGAACAAACTCTGTAGGAAAGGTCTTCCGACACGAAGAACAGGAAAAGCCGACGTGCGATGAAGGATGCTTCCTACCTGTTGTTGTCGGTGGTTGCCTCACACTGCCACAGGAACCACCTTCGATGTGACGTTGTAAGTTGGTGCTCTTGTAGAACGTGCGTCCACAACCTTCACACCTGGGTCGTTGAGGGATCGGTCGGCGCTTTCCTCCTCTCCAGCGGTGTGACGTCTTAAGTTAAAGGCTGAGGCGAAGACCCTGTCACACCGCTGGCATCGAAAGTCCTTCTCCTCTTCGACTTCAATCTCCCTCTCCTCTGCGACTATCTCCAACTCCTGCTCCTCCAGCAATCTCTCCACCGACTGAACGGAGAGGAGAGGGAGTTCGGCCGCTGCGGCAGGTGGTGGTGGCGATGCTGGGATGACGATGGGACGGGAGGGAACGTCGCCGTCCAGGAGAACCGTCGCCAGATCTGTTGAGAAAAACAAGGGAGAGTGATCAGTAACATGACTTCAAGTTTCAAATGAATTTTATGAAGTCTTAGCCCCACTCCTACTTCCCAATCACGGATACTTACCATCTAAGGACTGACTCCGGCAGCAAGGATGGATGCAGAGGAGGTAGGAGTCGGACACGGGCCGAAGGTGGAAGGGTCCTTGGCTTCGGTGTCGGAGGGACGTGGTGACGGGGAGCAGTGACTGGCACAGGTACCGGAGCTGGCGGCGGTGGAGGTTGGACGATGGCCGAGGTCGATGGGTGGTAGGGAGTTGTTTGGGCGGTAGTGGTGATGGAGCGGGAAGGTAGGGCCGGAAATTCCTCGCGGTATTTCCGCCTCGCGGCTTCTTCCCACTTCTCCTGCCTTGCCAAATCTGTAGAGAGGGAAAAGAGATGAGATTAGAGGTTGCGGAGACAACAATGATAGAGAGTGAGCTATACGGATACAGAGGTGCTAAAACATGACAGCATTAATCCATCAAGATACTTACACATTCCAAGTCGCTCGTAGGCTTGTCCGATTGCTTCTACAGGGACGGACTCGCCATTGACGAACGATTCTTGTACTGGAACGGAAGAAAAGAGGGTGGTGAGAGATTTCACCTAAACACATCACAATGAATTTTTCGAAATGTTAGTTTCGGTTTTGAAAATCACGGAGTAGGGAGAGGTTAGGGGTCTTGATTTTCGTTGAAAATTAATAAGGACATGATTCCTGCCCTCTTCATGTTATCTAGAGGTTAATGAAAATTAATTCCTACGTTCAACACACATGCAAACCTAATGGTGTTAGTTAAAGAATTTTATTAGCACAACCTGCACCTCATCCTTGCCCCATTACACAAAAACTTATATTGCTTAATCGTCTTCCTCTCCTTCTCAGCACAGACGCGATACTCTTCGATTTTTGTAAACTCCATTTTGGTAGATGAGGTTTAATTAAGCTTTGTCAACGCAGATTTCTATCACTGAAAAAGAAAGATAAAATTCGCTATATTTGCCTAGTCAACGTTTATCATGGGAACAATAATTGAAGTTACATCTAATGATTTACATTTCACTCTACTGCATATCATAAAGACTACCCTTTGTCGAATGGCTTAAGTACTCTGACCTGGAGAGAGAAAGCATCACGTTGAGTATGAAGTCGAACGCCCAACATGAAGAATGGCTCAGAGGTTTCGGTCTAACAAACGACGAACAACCCGTGCAACGCAATCCTTCTACGGCAGTACCCGCCGTCCCGAAGGAACGCTCGAGCAAAGGAGATATTACGGCGATGATATGTTTTATGAGCAGAAGCGAATCTCTTGATAGCAAGAGACTACATGAAAACAACCTGATAGCAGGAGCTCAGCGACACTCACCTTGTGAAAGATAAATGTGAAGAGCAGAGCTGGTACACTACCTTTTGTAAGATTTTCCTAAGCGGTGAATGGATCAGACCTCTCGTCCAATCACAGACGAGCTAGAGTTCCCGATGTGCGCACACACATTTGTAACGCGTTATCGAAATCGTCTTAGGCAAATATGATGTTTAGCAATAGACTCAACCATGGTACCTGAAGTCAATACATTGAAACATGATGATTGCACGATTCGTTTCCATCAAGAGAGCTTCGGAGGCTTAATACAAGATTACATCCTTGAGTTTCAAAGGGAGGAGACAGAATTGGAAGCATGTTTAGACTACACACGAGAGATATTTACGGAGTTGATATCTTATTTCAAAGACAGTCTCATCAAGGCTCACTTAATTGCACAAGTCAATTACACTCATTTTCCACAAGGTGAAGAAGAGGAAAGTGTTGATTTTCAATTTCGTTCCTACGGACAAGAATATGTTACTGATGCTTCTGAGTTTTATACACGACATCTGCAGAAGATTATTTCTCGGATGGACAACTTTCATGGTTACGGCGATCATTTGCTTCTGAATAAAATAAAACATATTGTCATTGCTATTAGTGAAGTGGGTTTCAATGATGTCGCTTTCGGATGAGTTTCCAACTGTCCACAGTGTCATATCGTCTGCGTATGCTACAATTTGTAATTGATGAGATTTTATGAACAGAATAAAGTCGTTAATGAATGTGTTCCAAATCAACGGACCCCACTGAGAGCCCTGAGGGATTCCTCTGTTGATTGGGTACCATTGCTTCGAATACTTTCCATTTACCCGCATGCAGTTTTGTCGACAAGTCAGATAAGAGCTCATAAGCGATAATGCCGAATCGCTCATTCCATATGATTTCAGTTTTCGTAGAAGAAGGTCATGATTTATGCTGTCAAACGCTTTGGATAAATCTAGTGACAGGATTCCCACACATTGTCGACTATCGATATCCTTCTTCCACGATTCCGTCATGTAAAGTAGTGCAGCCTCCGTATTGTGGTTTGCTTTGTAAGCAAACTGAAAAGGTGACATGGATGGCGGGATATACTTCGAGAATTGCTTGGTCATGAGGCTCTCCAGAAGTTTAGCAGTTTGAGTTAGAACAGTAATTGGCCGATACCTACTTAATTCAGTTCGATTGCCACCTTTAAACACGAGACTCCATGACCCACATTTCAAGGCTGAAGGAAAAGTGCAGGAAGATGTCATTGAATTGAACAATGAAGCCAACAGAATGCTGAAGATGGGCGCGGAAGACTTTATTGCCCGTGGAGGAATGCCATCATATCCCGTTGACTTCGAAGAATGCACTTTCTTCTGTATTATTTTCTCTACTTCTGATGGTGAGATTCTCGAAAATTCAAAGGCTTCTTTCTTTTCTGTACAATCTTCAATCAGTTTAATACTCAGATGATCATCAAAGTTCGAACTCTTGTTGATGTCAGCATCAGTACGATCATCCATCATCAAACTTTGAAAATACTTGCCGAACTTTTCGTGCACTTGATGGTCTTCGATGCAGCATTCATTATTCACAGTATCCACTAACATAATCTTGGTTTGATCGAATGTTTTTTTGCTTTGAAAATAAACACCAAAAGTGCGGTAGAAGTCTTTGGGATTTTCAGATTCACACTTCATTTGGAAATATTATTTCGCATTCTTTCGATTTAGCTGTTTTTCGATTTTCTGCCAGAAAATTTTCTGTTTCCATGCATATGAATCCTTTATTCTTTTCCCGGATGTGTCAAAGGGGGTACGGTTCAACCACACATGCTTTTGACGACGGGCACGTGCAAGTTCGGAGTTAAACCATGGATGACTATTGGCTTTAATGGTTACTTCTTTCCATGGAGCGTGTTGATCCAATATCTCAACATAGAGCGAGTTGAAAAAATGGTGTTTGTTATCGACATCATCAAAAATATTTCCAACTCCAAAGACCGGCAGCGCTGTCGAGACATCTTCAAGAAACTTATCTGAATCAAAATATTTAAAGGATCTACACATGAAAGTCTTTTTGGAATCCATTCTTCGATTGCACACAAGAGCTGTCAGCACCATGTAATGATCAGAAAGATCTGGATCATGAACGGCTATTCCGGAGATAAAATCAGTAGCAGCAAGAACGAGATCAAGGCATGCAGCACCATCCGGAATTAGGATGGAATAGTGCACGATATAATGCTGCTTGTTCAATTGGGTGAGCAACAACTTCCTAGTGGGTTTATATTTTAAGTCATTTTCCGCCTCATATTGCTTATTGTGTTCTTCCATAAAGGGAGAGAACATATCTGGACTGACTATGCCAGATTCGGGTGCGAGAGGAAAATCAACTGTTCTATTCTTAATGCATTCTGGATAGATGAGGTCGACTTCAAATAAATATCCTATGTCGGCCTCATCTCCCAGGGCCATGATGTGTGCTGGATTGGAGAAGTGTTTAATGTCATGGGGCTCTACCCATTGGAAGTCAGACTGTGGCAAAGGCTTGGAGAGTGCACTCCCATACAAATTATTTTGGTCTATGTACATTTAATGCGTGGTCGATCCTATGTCTTGGGTGCTGTTGACAACATGTTTGTTAACAAATGTCAAGCCACCCTTAATACCACGTTCAAATAACGTGTACATTTCTGCATCTTGCAGTAAATGAATGCTCTCTTTCGTCATCTTGAAGGCTGACTGATAGGACAGACCCGGCAGACTAACAAAATGAACGGGGTCTAAGGCGTCCTGTTCTAATGTGACTTTCCTAAAAGTCTCAAACACGTCAGCCAACAGATAGACGTCTAATTTTAAGTAGGCAAGCATGTAGTCACCAAACGTGCGGCACCTAAATTCTAACCATGCTTGCTCTGCATGCCTATAATCATCCAGCGAACAGTCCTCACCCGTCAAATCATTTTTAAATTTATCGATGGACGGAAGGGATGTTTCTTTCAATGTATCCATTGAACTAAAATAACTATAAGGAAACACCCCTTTCCGTCGTATCAGACTGTCACTTATGTTGGGATAGTCTTTCCTTAAATGTTGAGTGAGGGGAAGTGTTTCTAAATTATTAGCCAACGCGGCTAAGGAAGAAGACATAAATTGAAAACTGTCTAGAAACTTTATGTCATAGAAGACAGGCTTCCCCTCCTTCGTCTTATCGACTTGGACTTTAGCAGTGATGCACATAAATTTTTCCTTACTTTGTGCAATCACTTTGGATGACCAGGATTTCATTTTACCGAATCCATGGCGAATGATGATGTGAGCATCATAACATTTGAAGTTATGAAAGATGACGGGGAGCGTTCGCCGTTTGAGCCTAACTTTCATGTTACATTTACTGCATAAGGCAGACCTAAATTTACCACTGAGATGGCAATGGTCCCTCACTTTCTTATGTTGCTGATCATCAAAGGATGAACAGCAGCGGGGACATTCCGTGCTCCTATCAAATTTGAATTTATCGGCTTCTGTGAAGCACATGGGTTTCCTAGTTAGCTCCGTTTCATACCGTTGATGAAAACGGGCTTTCCTATCTAAAAAGTTAAGGAAGTTTTCAACGCACTCCTCGCCCTGCCACACATGCATTTTATTTTGGTTCCTATAATATGGATGCCAGACTTCATAACAGGCAATGGCTGCTGGCTCATGACTTAGGTCTTCTTGTTCAATGTAACATTCAATGTCTGCATAGATGGTACATATGGGACTGAGCTCATTGCCGTTTTCCTCATACCTATAAAATTTATCTTTGGACATGACTTCCATTTGAAGTTTACCCCGAGAGTACCACTCGTAATGCTATTCAAAAAATGCTTTGGATGTGAAACGCCGTGTGCAGCGATCACAGTAATAAAAAATATCCCTATAGGTTGCTTGATGATAGTATAACTTTGAAATAATAATAATGCCAATAATGCCATTCTGGGTGGTTGTCGCTATAGACTAGGAGAAGATTGACAACCCGGTCGAAGTTACTTTGGCGATTATTATACCTTGCGCCCTTCAGACCTTTTTCCCAGAGATGGACGACGATCTTAATTTTATTGAGTTTTTTACATTGGGCGATGCCTTTAAAATCTAATGTGTTGACATCTAACCCGTCAAACTTAAGCTCATCCTCCCATTCATTATAACTAATGACTCTTTGACGATCCCTATCTATGTCATTATAGTGAAGAATGGAGAGGATGGCATACTTGAAACACTGGGACTGACACTCTACATGGATGACAGCCTTTTTGCTAGCCAGTGCTTTGGGGAGGGTGAAACAACCACTCCCTTGTAAATTTTCTAAAAGATTGATTTTAATGTCTACTTTCTCTATCCCATCAAAGACCAGACCGCTGTCTCTTTCATTAAATTTATTTAAGTTGCTGACGAGATAGGTCGCATGCCTCTCTATCCACTCGTTTACATCACCTATGAGATCAGCAGCACAGGAGGCTATCCTAATGATCACAGTGGACTCTACTTCTCCCGTGCTACTGTCAACCTTATTGAAACGAGCAGTGAGATAGAACATGCCTTTCAGCAAAAATCGATCTAAGCTCGCCAACATTTGATGAATCAAACCTATACTATTCATCAAGTAAGGATGAATATCTTGTACAGGTTCAGAGCTTTCCATCTCATAGTCACGAACGAGCCTCTCAAGGGAAAACTTGCTCAGCCTTAGAGTGACGTTGTTGCCAGTGTAAAGCTCAGTGGAATGTGTGTGACAGTGTGTGTGCGAAGAAAGAACAAACTCTGTAGGAAAGGTCTTCCGACACGAAGAACAGGAAAAGCCGACGTGCGATGAAGGATGCTTCCTACCTGTTGTTGTCGGTGGTTGCCTCACACTGCCACAGGAACCACCTTCGATGTGACGTTGTAAGTTGGTGCTCTTGTAGAACGTGCGTCCACAACCTTCACACCTGGGTCGTTGAGGGATCGGTCGGCGCTTTCCTCCTCTCCAGCGGTGTGACGTCTTAAGTTAAAGGCTGAGGCGAAGACCCTGTCACACCGCTGGCATCGAAAGTCCTTCTCCTCTTCGACTTCAATCTCCCTCTCCTCTGCGACTATCTCCAACTCCTGCTCCTCCAGCAATCTCTCCACCGACTGAACGGAGAGGAGAGGGAGTTCGGCCGCTGCGGCAGGTGGTGGTGGCGATGCTGGGATGACGATGGGACGGGAGGGAACGTCGCCGTCCAGGAGAACCGTCGCCAGATCTGTTGAGAAAAACAAGGGAGAGTGATCAGTAACATGACTTCAAGTTTCAAATGAATTTTATGAAGTCTTAGCCCCACTCCTACTTCCCAATCACGGATACTTACCATCTAAGGACTGACTCCGGCAGCAAGGATGGATGCAGAGGAGGTAGGAGTCGGACACGGGCCGAAGGTGGAAGGGTCCTTGGCTTCGGTGTCGGAGGGA
Source organism: Prostheceraeus crozeri (assembly GCA_907163375.1). Classification (NCBI taxonomy): domain Eukaryota; kingdom Metazoa; phylum Platyhelminthes; order Polycladida; family Euryleptidae; genus Prostheceraeus; species Prostheceraeus crozeri. The sequence continues at coordinate 86,046 of CAJQUW010008670.1, forward strand.
CGTGGTGACGGGGAGCAGTGACTGGCACAGGTACCGGAGCTGGCGGCGGTGGAGGTTGGACGATGGCCGAGGTCGATGGGTGGTAGGGAGTTGTTTGGGCGGTAGTGGTGATGGAGCGGGAAGGTAGGGCCGGAAATTCCTCGCGGTATTTCCGCCTCGCGGCTTCTTCCCACTTCTCCTGCCTTGCCAAATCTGTAGAGAGGGAAAAGAGATGAGATTAGAGGTTGCGGAGACAACAATGATAGAGAGTGAGCTATACGGATACAGAGGTGCTAAAACATGACAGCATTAATCCATCAAGATACTTACACATTCCAAGTCGCTCGTAGGCTTGTCCGATTGCTTCTACAGGGACGGACTCGCCATTGACGAACGATTCTTGTACTGGAACGGAAGAAAAGAGGGTGGTGAGAGATTTCACCTAAACACATCACAATGAATTTTTCGAAATGTTAGTTTCGGTTTTGAAAATCACGGAGTAGGGAGAGGTTAGGGGTCTTGATTTTCGTTGAAAATTAATAAGGACTAATTCCTACCCTCTTGATGTTATCTAGAGGTTAATGAAAATTAATTCCTACGTTCAACACACATGCAAACCTAATGGTGTTAGTTAAAGAATTTTATTAGCACAACCTGCACCTCATCCTTGCCCCATTACACAAAAACTTATATTGCTTAATCGTCTTCCTCTCCTTCTCAGCACAGACGCGATACTCTTCGATTTTTGTAAACTCCATTTTGGTAGATGAGGTTTAATTAAGCTTTGTCAACGCAGATTTCTATCACTGAAAAAGAAAGATAAAATTCGCTATATTTGCCTAGTCAACGTTTATCATGGGAACAATAATTGAAGTTACATCTAATGATTTACATTTCACTCTACTGCATATCATAAAGACTACCCTTTGTCGAATGGCTTAAGTACTCTGACCTGGAGAGAGAAAGCATCACGTTGAGTATGAAGTCGAACGCCCAACATGAAGAATGGCTCAGAGGTTTCGGTCTAACAAACGACGAACAACCCGTGCAACGCAATCCTTCTACGGCAGTACCCGCCGTCCCGAAGGAACGCTCGAGCAAAGGAGATATTACGGCGATGATATGTTTTATGAGCAGAAGCGAATCTCTTGATAGCAAGAGACTACATGAAAACAACCTGATAGCAGGAGCTCAGCGACACTCACCTTGTGAAAGATAAATGTGAAGAGCAGAGCTGGTACACTACCTTTTGTAAGATTTTCCTAAGCGGTGAATGGATCAGACCTCTCGTCCAATCACAGACGAGCTAGAGTTCCCGATGTGCGCACACACATTTGTAACGCGTTATCGAAATCGTCTTAGGCAAATATGATGTTTAGCAATAGACTCAACCATGGTACCTGAAGTCAATACATTGAAACATGATGATTGCACGATTCGTTTCCATCAAGAGAGCTTCGGAGGCTTAATACAAGATTACATCCTTGAGTTTCAAAGGGAGGAGACAGAATTGGAAGCATGTTTAGACTACACACGAGAGATATTTACGGAGTTGATATCTTATTTCAAAGACAGTCTCATCAAGGCTCACTTAATTGCACAAGTCAATCACACTCATTTTCCACAAGGTGAAGAAGAGGAAAGTGTTGATTTTCAATTTCGTTCCTACGGACAAGAATATGTTACTGATGCTTCTGAGTTTTATACACGACATCTGCAGAAGATTATTTCTCGGATGGACAACTTTCATGGTTACGGCGATCATTTGCTTCTGAATAAAATAAAACATATTGTCATTGCTATTAGTGAAGTGGGTTTCAATGATGTCGCTTTCGGATGAGTTTCCAACTGTCCACAGTGTCATATCGTCTGCGTATACTACAATTTGTAATTGATGAGATTTTATGAACAGAATAAAGTCGTTAATGAATGTGTTCCAAATCAACGGACCCCACTGAGAGCCCTGAGGGATTCCTCTGTTGATTGGGTACCATTGCTTCGAATACTTTCCATTTACCCGCATGCAGTTTTGTCGACAAGTCAGATAAGAGCTCATAAGCGATAATGCCGAATCGCTCATTCCATATGATTTCAGTTTTCGTAGAAGAAGGTCATGATTTATGCTGTCAAACGCTTTGGATAAATCTAGTGACAGGATTCCCACACATTGTCGACTATCGATATCCTTCTTCCACGATTCCGTCATGTAAAGTAGTGCAGCCTCCGTATTGTGGTTTGCTTTGTAAGCAAACTGAAAAGGTGACATGGATGGCGGGATATACTTCGAGAATTGCTTGGTCATGAGGCTCTCCAGAAGTTTAGCAGTTTGAGTTAGAACAGTAATTGGCCGATACCTACTTAATTCAGTTCGATTGCCACCTTTAAACACGAGACTCCATGACCCACATTTCAAGGCTGAAGGAAAAGTGCAGGAAGATGTCATTGAATTGAACAATGAAGCCAACAGAATGCTGAAGATGGGCGCGGAAGACTTTATTGCCCGTGGAGGAATGCCATCATATCCCGTTGACTTCGAAGAATGCACTTTCTTCTGTATTATTTTCTCTACTTCTGATGGTGAGATTCTCGAAAATTCAAAGGCTTCTTTCTTTTCTGTACAATCTTCAATCAGTTTAATACTCAGATGATCATCAAAGTTCGAACTCTTGTTGATGTCAGCATCAGTACGATCATCCATCATCAAACTTTGAAAATACTTGCCGAACTTTTCGTGCACTTGATGGTCTTCGATGCAGCATTCATTATTCACAGTATCCACTAACATAATCTTGGTTTGATCGAATGTTTTTTTGCTTTGAAAATAAACACCAAAAGTGCGGTAGAAGTCTTTGGGATTTTCAGATTCACACTTCATTTGGAAATATTATTTCGCATTCTTTCGATTTAGCTGTTTTTCGATTTTCTGCCAGAAAATTTTCTGTTTCCATGCATATGAATCCTTTATTCTTTTCCCGGATGTGTCAAAGGGGGTACGGTTCAACCACACATGCTTTTGACGACGGGCACGTGCAAGTTCGGAGTTAAACCATGGATGACTATTGGCTTTAATGGTTACTTCTTTCCATGGAGCGTGTTGATCCAATATCTCAACATAGAGCGAGTTGAAAAAATGGTGTTTGTTATCGACATCATCAAAAATATTTCCAACTCCAAAGACCGGCAGCGCTGTCGAGACATCTTCAAGAAACTTATCTGAATCAAAATATTTAAAGGATCTACACATGAAAGTCTTTTTGGAATCCATTCTTCGATTGCACACAAGAGCTGTCAGCACCATGTAATGATCAGAAAGATCTGGATCATGAACGGCTATTCCGGAGATAAAATCAGTAGCAGCAAGAACGAGATCAAGGCATGCAGCACCATCCGGAATTAGGATGGAATAGTGCACGATATAATGCTGCTTGTTCAATTGGGTGAGCAACAACTTCCTAGTGGGTTTATATTTTAAGTCATTTTCCGCCTCATATTGCTTATTGTGTTCTTCCATAAAGGGAGAGAACATATCTGGACTGACTATGCCAGATTCGGGTGCGAGAGGAAAATCAACTGTTCTATTCTTAATGCATTCTGGATAGATGAGGTCGACTTCAAATAAATATCCTATGTCGGCCTCATCTCCCAGGGCCATGATGTGTGCTGGATTGGAGAAGTGTTTAATGTCATGGGGCTCTACCCATTGGAAGTCAGACTGTGGCAAAGGCTTGGAGAGTGCACTCCCATACAAATTATTTTGGTCTATGTACATTTAATGCGTGGTCGATCCTATGTCTTGGGTGCTGTTGACAACATGTTTGTTAACAAATGTCAAGCCACCCTTAATACCACGTTCAAATAACGTGTACATTTCTGCATCTTGCAGTAAATGAATGCTCTCTTTCGTCATCTTGAAGGCTGACTGATAGGACAGACCCGGCAGACTAACAAAATGAACGGGGTCTAAGGCGTCCTGTTCTAATGTGACTTTCCTAAAAGTCTCAAACACGTCAGCCAACAGATAGACGTCTAATTTTAAGTAGGCAAGCATGTAGTCACCAAACGTGCGGCACCTAAATTCTAACCATGCTTGCTCTGCATGCCTATAATCATCCAGCGAACAGTCCTCACCCGTCAAATCATTTTTAAATTTATCGATGGACGGAAGGGATGTTTCTTTCAATGTATCCATTGAACTAAAATAACTATAAGGAAACACCCCTTTCCGTCGTATCAGACTGTCACTTATGTTGGGATAGTCTTTCCTTAAATGTTGAGTGAGGGGAAGTGTTTCTAAATTATTAGCCAACGCGGCTAAGGAAGAAGACATAAATTGAAAACTGTCTAGAAACTTTATGTCATAGAAGACAGGCTTCCCCTCCTTCGTCTTATCGACTTGGACTTTAGCAGTGATGCACATAAATTTTTCCTTACTTTGTGCAATCACTTTGGATGACCAGGATTTCATTTTACCGAATCCATGGCGAATGATGATGTGAGCATCATAACATTTGAAGTTATGAAAGATGACGGGGAGCGTTCGCCGTTTGAGCCTAACTTTCATGTTACATTTACTGCATAAGGCAGACCTAAATTTACCACTGAGATGGCAATGGTCCCTCACTTTCTTATGTTGCTGATCATCAAAGGATGAACAGCAGCGGGGACATTCCGTGCTCCTATCAAATTTGAATTTATCGGCTTCTGTGAAGCACATGGGTTTCCTAGTTAGCTCCGTTTCATACCGTTGATGAAAACGGGCTTTCCTATCTAAAAAGTTAAGGAAGTTTTCAACGCACTCCTCGCCCTGCCACACATGCATTTTATTTTGGTTCCTATAATATGGATGCCAGACTTCATAACAGGCAATGGCTGCTGGCTCATGACTTAGGTCTTCTTGTTCAATGTAACATTCAATGTCTGCATAGATGGTACATATGGGACTGAGCTCATTGCCGTTTTCCTCATACCTATAAAATTTATCTTTGGACATGACTTCCATTTGAAGTTTACCCCGAGAGTACCACTCGTAATGCTATTCAAAAAATGCTTTGGATGTGAAACGCCGTGTGCAGCGATCACAGTAATAAAAAATATCCCTATAGGTTGCTTGATGATAGTATAACTTTGAAATAATAATAATGCCAATAATGCCATTCTGGGTGGTTGTCGCTATAGACTAGGAGAAGATTGACAACCCGGTCGAAGTTACTTTGGCGATTATTATACCTTGCGCCCTTCAGACCTTTTTCCCAGAGATGGACGACGATCTTAATTTTATTGAGTTTTTTACATTGGGCGATGCCTTTAAAATCTAATGTGTTGACATCTAACCCGTCAAACTTAAGCTCATCCTCCCATTCATTATAACTAATGACTCTTTGACGATCCCTATCTATGTCATTATAGTGAAGAATGGAGAGGATGGCATACTTGAAACACTGGGACTGACACTCTACATGGATGACAGCCTTTTTGCTAGCCAGTGCTTTGGGGAGGGTGAAACAACCACTCCTTGTAAATTTTCTAAAAGATTGATTTTAATGTCTACTTTCTCTATCCCATCAAAGACCAGACCGCTGTCTCTTTCATTAAATTTATTTAAGTTGCTGACGAGATAGGTCGCATGCCTCTCTATCCACTCGTTTACATCACCTATGAGATCAGCAGCACAGGAGGCTATCCTAATGGTCACAGTGGACTCTACTTCTCCCGTGCTACTGTCAACCTTATTGAAACGAGCAGTGAGATAGAACATGCCTTTCAGCAAAAATCGATCTAAGCTCGCCAACATTTGATGAATCAAACCTATACTATTCATCAAGTAAGGATGAATATCTTGTACAGGTTCAGAGCTTTCCATCTCATAGTCACGAACGAGCCTCTCAAGGGAAAACTTGCTCAGCCTTAGAGTGACGTTGTTGCCAGTGTAAAGCTCAGTGGAATGTGTGTGACAGTGTGTGTGCGAAGAAAGAACAAACTCTGTAGGAAAGGTCTTCCGACACGAAGAACAGGAAAAGCCGACGTGCGATGAAGGATGCTTCCTACCTGTTGTTGTCGGTGGTTGCCTCACACTGCCACAGGAACCACCTTCGATGTGACGTTGTAAGTTGGTGCTCTTGTAGAACGTGCGTCCACAACCTTCACACCTGGGTCGTTGAGGGATCGGTCGGCGCTTTCCTCCTCTCCAGCGGTGTGACGTCTTAAGTTAAAGGCTGAGGCGAAGACCCTGTCACACCGCTGGCATCGAAAGTCCTTCTCCTCTTCGACTTCAATCTCCCTCTCCTCTGCGACTATCTCCAACTCCTGCTCCTCCAGCAATCTCTCCACCGACTGAACGGAGAGGAGAAGGAGTTCGGCCGCTGCTGCAGGTGGTGGTGGCGATGCTGGGATGACGATGGGACGGGAGGGAACGTCGCCGTCCAGGAGAACCGTCGCCAGATCTGTTGAGAAAAACAAGGGAGAGTGATCAGTAACATGACTTCAAGTTTCAAATGAATTTTATGAAGTCTTAGCCCCACTCCTACTTCCCAATCACGGATACTTACCATCTAAGGACTGACTCCGGCAGCAAGGATGGATGCAGAGGAGGTAGGAGTCGGACACGGGCCGAAGGTGGAAGGGTCCTTGGCTTCGGTGTCGGAGGGACGTGGTGACGGGGAGCAGTGACTGGCACAGGTACCGGAGCTGGCGGCGGTGGAGGTTGGACGATGGCCGAGGTCGATGGGTGGTAGGGAGTTGTTTGGGCGGTAGTGGTGATGGAGCGGGAAGGTAGGGCCGGAAATTCCTCGCGGTATTTCCGCCTCGCGGCTTCTTCCCACTTCTCCTGCCTTGCCAAATCTGTAGAGAGGGAAAAGAGATGAGATTAGAGGTTGCGGAGACAACAATGATAGAGAGTGAGCTATACGGATACAGAGGTGCTAAAACATGACAGCATTAATCCATCAAGATACTTACACATTCCAAGTCGCTCGTAGGCTTGTCCGATTGCTTCTACAGAATGAATTTTTCGAAATGTTAGTTTCGGTTTTGAAAATCACGGAGTAGGGAGAGGTTAGGGGTCTTGATTTTCGTTGAAAATTAATAAGGACATGATTCCTACCCTCTTCATGTTATCTAGAGGTTAATGAAAATTAATTCCTACGTTCAACACACATGCAAACCTAATGGTGTTAGTTAAAGAATTTTATTAGCACAACCTGCACCTCATCCTTGCCCCATTACACAAAAACTTATATTGCTTAATCGTCTTCCTCTCCTTCTCAGCACAGACGCGATACTCTTCGATTTTTGTAAACTCCATTTTGGTAGATGAGGTTTAATTAAGCTTTGTCAACGCAGATTTCTATCACTGAAAAAGAAAGATAAAATTCGCTATATTTGCCTAGTCAACGTTTATCATGGGAACAATAATTGAAGTTATATCTAATGATTTACATTTCACTCTACTGCATATCATAAAGACTACCCTTTGTCGAATGGCTTAAGTACTCTGACCTGGAGAGAGAAAGCATCACGTTGAGTATGAAGTCGAACGCCCAACATGAAGAATGGCTCAGAGGTTTCGGTCTAACAAACGACGAACAACCCGTGCAACGCAATCCCTCTACGGCAGTACCCGCCGTCCCGAAGGAACGCTCGAGCAAAGGAGATATTACGGCGATGATATGTTTTATGAGCAGAAGCGAATCTCTTGATAGCAAGAGACTACATGAAAACAACCTGATAGCAGGAGCTCAGCGACACTCACCTTGTGAAAGATAAATGTGAAGAGCAGAGCTGGTACACTACCTTTTGTAAGATTTTCCTAAGCGGTGAATGGATCAGACCTCTCGTCCAATCACAGACGAGCTAGAGTTCCCGATGTGCGCACACACATTTGTAACGCGTTATCGAAATTGTCTTAGGCAAATATGATGTTTAGCAATAGACTCAACCATGGTACCTGAAGTCAATACATTGAAACATGATGATTGCACGATTCGTTTCCATCAAGAGAGCTTCGGAGGCTTAATACAAGATTACATCCTTGAGTTTCAAAGGGAGGAGACAGAATTGGAAGCATGTTTAGACTACACACGAGAGATATTTACGGAGTTGATATCTTATTTCAAAGACAGTCTCATCAAGGCTCACTTAATTGCACAAGTCAATTACACTCATTTTCCACAAGGTGAAGAAGAGGAAAGTGTTGATTTTCAATTTCGTTCCTACGGACAAGAATATGTTACTGATGCTTCTGAGTTTTATACACGACATCTGCAGAAGATTATTTCTCGGATGGACAACTTTCATGGTTACGGCGATCATTTGCTTCTGAATAAAATAAAAAATATTGTCATTGCTATTAGTGAAGTGGGTTTCAATGATGTCAAATCAAATACCAAATAAAGTATTTTCTCATGACACTTGTGTTGTGCTAAACTTTCTAATGCTGTTGAGTTCAGTCGGTCACAAAACTTCAATGATCAAACTTTACTTTCACAAACGTGTGTCACGGTAAAACTACGAGTATTTGACTACACTAACTTTACTTTTGCAAACTATGATACACTTTCTGACGACACTCACGAATAAACGTCATGATCAAACTTCACTTTCACAATCGTGCGTCGGGGTTAAACTATTTGACTACACTACACTTTGCTTTTGCAAACCATGATACACTTTCTAACTACACTCACGAATAAAACTTCGATGATCAAACTTTACTTTCACAAACGTGTGTCACAGTAAAATCTATTTGACTACACAAACGCTTACACTTTATGCATTTGTGTTTTATAAAACGTCATGATCAAACTTTCTGACTATACATCAACCTGTGTTGCAGTAAATATTTTGTACATGATATACTTTCTGACTACACTAACAAGAGCTTGTTCACTAGCGAAGAGAGAAATGAGCTTGTGGTTGCGTGTGGCGCAAGGGTGGCCTCCCGCTTCATCCCTTCATCATTTCGTCTCCGTGATAGAGACAGTTCTTAAAAGAACTCATGGCCCATTCTCGCATGTATGGCCAACTACCGGGAGGCAAGTGCAATGGAGATGTTTTAAAGTAACCTTCGACAGATGGCTAAATGTCACCCTGGCGGTCAGAGCACTACGTCGAGACGATAAGGCAACCACTTGCAAACATGACGCAGAGAGGTTTCACAAGGATTACAATTGCCGAATATCCCATGCAGTACTCATCGCTGCGGATTCCATCGCCGCCCAAAAGGGACGCCCGTCGATAGGAAGTATGACACCGAAAATCTCCCTGACTTGCACCGTCCATGACTTCATCGCCAGACATGAAAACCGGTGGAGTTGGTAAGAGGAAGCAAGTCGATTCAAAAAAGGTTCGGTTGCTATTGACCTGCCGTGATTCACAAGGGTTTTGCAATGGAGATGTTTAGATGCCACCATGACAAGATAGCTAAGACTCAATCGATTGGCGTTCAAAGTGCTACGTTGAGAGCTGTGTCAAATGCCCAACATGAGACATGAGTTGCCCCTGCGGTTTCGATCTAAAATATGACACACTCCCTTGCCACACTTATCACTACGGCATCATCCGCCGTCCCGAAGGAACACCCTGTCAGTGGAATATTACAGCAAAACTCTCCGTGTCATGCTCGCTTTCAGTGAAAAGCTGCTTGTGTTATGAGAAGACTTGCTCGTACACACTTAACCATGCCTTCATTGACTTCAGCAGGGTCCAGAAAACCTCCAAAAATAGTGAATTTAAAATTTTCAACTTTTTAGCACTAATTATGAACTTTTATAAGTAGTCTGTCAATATAGGTCTGATCAATACCGATCGACTCTTTTTTTGAATCAAGTCAAAAGGACTTGTAGAAGCAAAGTTACAAGCCTTTAAAGTTTTGGAGTCTTTTATGGCCTGGAGACGAAGGCCATCTCCTGGCTAACTTTTAAGTCTGACGCCTTAGCTGATGTCAGCAATAAAATTTTCTAAGTCGGTTTCTTACAGAAACCCGAAATTTGGAATGTCCGATGCTATCATCAGAGCTCCGGAGTTCACCTACCCCAACCCAGTCGTGAGGAGAACTGATTTCCACAAGCAGAGTTTCCACTTTTATAGTTTGTGGCGATCAGCTGATGACGTAAGATCCATCATCCAAAAACTTTAAACACGTCTATCTCCGTTTCTAGTGCTCCGATTGACTTCAAATTTTGACAGTCACGCTTTCTCGCTCTCACCTTTCATTTAAGCCATCCCGATGACCAGAAGCCGAGTTGAAAAAAACTCTGTCGTTTTTTCAAAAATAACCAAAATCTTGGAAAATGCGCAAACATTCGATTTTAAACATGCTCTCATTTGGAAACGGACCCTTCAACAGATCTGAAAAGATAGGATCCTGGAGAACAAAGTGCGGTCGTGCTCCTAAAAGAAACCCGACGTCTTCACTCACTTCCATTCCTGAGTGAGAAATCGTCAAAGTTGGCTAAAAAAGCGACATTTCGCATTTGGGCTTGAAAAAATCCCAAGTATTTTCGACCACCGTAGTGAAAAATGTTTCGAAAAATTTTTTTGACTGAAAACCTCACCAAATTCCATTTCAGACCTTTCTATGCAATTTTGGTGTTTTCGATCAACTTGGTCGGTTGAGTCGTCGGGGGGGGGGGGGCGGTTTTACACCGAAACTTCACCGACCCAACTTTTGACGACAAACACGATGGGATGGGTCTCGGAGCTCAATTCTAACATTTTGAAATTTTTTTTCACGAAAGAATCCTAAGTATCGAGGCCCAAGGTGACGAAAATTTTCGAAAAAAATTTTTGTGCGAATTTCAACCTGAAACCTTGATAGAAGTTTGTTTCACATGATTCTGAACAACTTTGGTCTTTTCAACTAACTTGGTCGGTTGAGTCGTCGGGGGGGGGGGGGGGATTTTTCATGAAATTGTCAAACACTCCATTTTCGATGAGGAACACGATGGGATGACCAACTTCGTCGGTTGAGTCGTCGTCGGGGGGGGGGGGGTCAGTTTCTTCCTCTCGGACCCATCCTTCCATCACATCCTTGGCTTTCTCCCTTCTGCCTTCCAGTAGGGGGGCTGAGTCAGCATGATGACTCATCGTTGCTCACACGCGAGGTCATCACCTAAGGTCACGCGAGGTCATCACCTAAGGTCATGTGAGGTCATCACCTTAGGTCACGCGAGGTCATCACCTAAGGTCACGCGAGGTCACGGGGCTGAGTCAGCAGGATGACTCATCGCTTCTCATTTTGCGCTTCCGTCTGGGGTGGGATTACTACTGATATAATAAAATGACTGCCGAGTAGCCTGCAGTGCAGCCATTCTAGATATTTTGAGCTGGATTGGGGGATTGGACCAGTCTCGGGAGCATGACGAGTTCATGTAGGGAGAAACGCAGCGTCTGAGGCTGCCAAGATATTTTTTGCTAAAATTGTTCTGAGAACATTAAAAACTGAGAACTAAAAAGTCTAGAACATATTTCTACTCTAGCCTAGGTGAGCTGGTACCCTGTAATCTTAACTATTATTACTTATACTTGCATGCATATTCATCCTAGTAGCCTCGCCTATGTCCATGATGTGCTAAAATGTATAGTCAATAAAATATAGCGCGTATTTTCAATACAGTGAACTGCTCTGACCAAAGGGAGAATGCTTTCTAAAACTTCCCTAATTACTTGTTTAGGAGCTCAGAGACATCTATTTACCTCTTTTGTGAGCTTTGCATACTCTTCTTTTCCTTCATTGATTTTCTTGTTGTTTTCGCGAATGAATTTGCCATGAGCAGATCGAAATGCATCGATTTCTTTCTGCAGTGTGTCTTTGTCTTGCTGCATTTCAATTCTGAAAAAATATTTTCCGCATCAACAGGAATTGAAGTACGAGGAATGATAAATATAGCTCGCTTCATTGACACACAATATAAAGAATATCTATCACAGAGATAAATCGCCTTGTCTGCGTGTTTGGGTCTAGAGATGACTTTCCTCAATGCTGACAGTATCGGCCAGAACTATGAGTCTCGAGGGTAAGAAGATCAATTTTCCAATGAACGTAATGCAAATTCAAGCCTGAATTCTGACAAACTAATGAATTGACACCTCATATAACGTACACACTCAGATAATTTAGATCGTGAAGAGTCGAACAGTGTAAATGACATTTCCATTTGACGAATTTATCACGGAGAAAAATTAAGTCAAAGATAAGCATATTTTAGTTCACATGCCTGTCCGTAATCTGACCGTTCGTGGGTTCGCTGATAACAGCTGCTGCTTCTGCAATGCGCGCATTTTACCAATCACACAAGTCAAAGAGAGACGAATATCTATGTCAATTTCTGTCCCTTGCTACTATTGCATACAATGGCTGGGATAGAATTATGTCCGCTCTAGACTAACCCACATGCAAACGATCTATCTCTGTGATCTACATACACATAAAGTACAATTCACAATTTGTTCATTCATAGTGATAGCCAGTTATAAATGATTAAGTTGTGAATTGTACTGCATGCGCACTTTTGTATAAGCAATCTTCAAGCACTACCATTCTAACAAACTGAAACATTGATTTATAGCAGTTTTTGGCTAGCTTCAAAGCGATTGCTGTCTTTCAATTTTGATTTATATATTATTTTTTCCGCTCCTAATTAGATATGAAAACTCAAAATTCGATGGCTTCTTTAATAAACATCCACATGGTATCATTATCTGCACCTATATTATGTTTGAATTATGTCTGCATCATTGCTATAATTTGTATAGCTGTTACGATCATTCGCAATATTTTGAAAGTTTTGATCATAATTGAAAATGCAAAAAATTGAAGAATGGGGCAATTGTATAAGTTGATTCAATCTTTAGTACTGCAATGATTCAGTAAGACCTTGTTCAAATTGATGTATTATGCAAAACCAAACACGATGCCTAAATGGATGATTATCGATGTCCAATTAGTAAATCAATGACATTTCCACGCTACATCTCCCCTCAGCAACATATGCATGCAGTTAAAGTGGCTGTGTTTGATATGATTTAACCTAAAACGCTGAGCCCAAAAATGGTTCAAGCAATCTTGAATTTCACTAACTTGTCTACTGTATTGGCACATAATTATACATTAATAGATACATTAACCCATAATCAGAAAAATTACTCGCATTGAGTAGAAAATATTCGTATTACTCAACCTTCCTGCAATTCATTTTGTATATCATCGCGTTCAATCTTGCTCTTTGTGTTCAGATTTTGGTGACTGATGTTGATGTTCTGTATATGAGCTATCTTTAACCCGTGTCAAAAATGCATTTTTAGAGGAAACACAGCACAAGTAAAAAGATAAATTACTTACAGCATAGGTTTGTTGTTAACATGCATAACAACAGAAATTCGAAATTGGTAAATGTCTAGATATGTATAAGTCGCTCATGTTCAGTGTTTTTTTATTTTTTAAGGATTTTAGACCGGCAATTTGTCGGCCTATATCGTGGTACTACCGGTCTATGTTTTAGGGCCTTTTCGTCAAAGTATTCAGCAAAATTGTGACGCTGTATACCTTATAATAATAACCACTTGCTACGTCGGTTTCATGATAAGTTTATACCATAGAAATTCTTCAATCGTCACATGCAATCGCTCTTCTTCAATCGTTTATTGTTGCCAATTGCCATGTTAACAATGTAAAACTTCAAAAACGTCCACTGTAGACAACAGCGAGTAGTCGATCATTGACAGTTATTATCTTATAGTTGTTATAGGTAGATTGATCTGGAACGTGTGATAAGTCAGGAAATAAATAACCCAACAAAACTGAAACAAATATAAATGAATTGTATGATGGGCTACTAAGCTTACAGCAAGATTTTAGTCGCCCGTACAAATTTGCAGGTTGCCAGTTCAATCAAAACTTTAAAAAGGCAATGCTCATGACTGACATTGAACACTCCGTCCCTAACAGTGTTCGGCATCGTTACTTTTAAAAGCAGTTCCGTTACAATTACTCCGTTCCTTATGATAAGTAGTTCTGTTACCCGTTCTTACACTTCTAAAAACGTAACGGAAGTTAGGTCCGTTGCTCCGTTACATGTCCTTATCATCGGTAAAAATAGTATATCGATAATAAAATATAATCGGAAATGGCATGTTTTTCAGAGCTGAAAACTAAGATTTAGTTTCATCTTACTGATTTTAGCGCAAGATGGTGTAGAGTAATGAAAGCGATGAACAAGTAGGAAAAAAACATGTAGGATGTTTTAAATGGCACTCGCATTCCATAAAAAAGAAAATAGCTAGAAATTAGTCGATGATCTTATTGTCAAATAAAAAAAACAAGTGAGACAACTCGAGTCACATGGATCAGACCGTAAACTAAATCCGTTAATCACATCACAAATATTTTATACGGCAATTACTCCGCATAGTTAATTTGCAAATGTTTGTTTCCCCGCCTGAACAAGAGAAGCTCCACTCTTTCATCAGAAAGACACGCTCGCTTTGCGGAAAGCATCTTTTGCTCGACGGCATACACGTGTTATATTTCTTAAAAGGTTGGTGAAGTGTCACTTTACCCTCAAAGGCATTTTCAGTGAACCCCTCTTCCTATCTCCAAACACCCGATAGCAATGAATGTATAATTGAACTGAGTGATTCTCTAACTTCACTTGTCTGAGTGCAGTGAGTCACACTCATTCCATAAAGGAAATCATCATTCGGAGCTTCAACTTCGATAGGGATCTGGTAATCGCTTTCCGAGTTCTTAGTAGCCTGCTTCACCATCGCCTCCAACGTTAACTTCTTAGTAACCTTACCATCGGCCGCCAGCAAACAAACACGACGTTCTCATCCCTGTATTTAATTTACAACAGATATGCTTGTGGATATTGTTTAAATCCGGATGACTTCATCAGCGTTAATGGCAAGTAATAAACGTAACATAAAGTCACAGCAGATGTCATGTTGAAGTGATTTTGTTGCTACACAATCAGATGGAGAAACTGCATCGAACTTTCGAAGTGTTTTATACTTTCGACAATCATTCAGAATTATCCAGCATGTGATGCTTATTTTGTGAAAAACAGACATACACAGCCAATAATGAGATAATAGTCGATAATCTCTCTGCCCATAAACATATTTGAAGTATGTGCCTAGGTCGTGCAGGAAAACCACGCTGCTCATTAGACAGAAGTGGTCAATTATCTCAACAAATTTTATCCTGCTCTCTGCCATTCAGTTTAGATCTCTTTCTTGTGATCAGTCATAAACTTTGACCCATCTAAGGACCAATGTTGGGCACAGTCCGTTACTCTATACGAGTTCCGTTACTTCGTTAATTCACAAGCTTGGTGGCCACAACTGATTCGCGCAAAGCCATGGAACAGTCAACTGACCTCAGAATCACATTCTGGCGAGGAATCAGCAAAGCCCAGAGTCTCTGGAATAATCAGAGTAGGAGCAGTTGCATATTCCACGGCAGAATATGCTTGCCCTGTGTGGGAAAGGTCGATCGATGCACTCAAAGGAGCTAGACTCCATCCTGAATGACGCTTGCCGTATCAGAACAGGTTGCCTGCGCCCAACTCTTCAGCAACTACATCCACTTTCGGGGATACATTTTCCTGGTTACAGAAGAATGGAGGCGACGAAGAGACGATTTGTGAAGGCCTTTGAGGACAGATTGAAGATACACATACTGTAAGTAGCCAATTCTAGCCCCTTTCCACACCAGTTGCACTTAAGTACATGTGCACTTTCATCGGAGCACACGCCCACGCATCAGAGCACGGAGCACACGCCCACGCATCAGTAGCGAAGAAGACAGGAAACAGAGCACACGCCCACGCATCAGAGCACGGAGCACGCATCGGCGCACTTGGGGGTTGAGCACCAATCGGAGCACGCGGCGCCGAGCACGTGTGATGAGTCACCGCACGGTATATAAGGAAAGGCGCTGTCAGAGAAATTCATTCTCATTCTAACCATGCAGTACACGTGTGAATTCTGCTGTCAGTCCTTCTCTCGCTTTCAAGACTGTATTGCTCATGGAGCAGCGGAGACGGGTCGCAACTATTGTTGGACGTGCTGTAAATGGTATGGAGACGAACACGATTGCCGCGCGTTTAATTATGGTGATGACAATGACTTGTTGTGTTTGGATTGCGACGGAAGTTTCGACGTGGAGGCGTACCATAAGCATGCGTGTGTGGGACGGTGTCGCTACTGTGATGTAGCGGTGAATGCTGAAGCGGAAGGATGGGATGAACATTTGTGTCCCTACCTGTTTGAGTTCATGCAAGAGGGCGGTGCAGCTGTGGAAGAAGAACGGATCATGGACGGTCGCGGATATAATTATCGATTTACCCCCTCATCAAGCCACGAATGAATGGAAGGTCTATTTAAATTCAATGTATGCGGACTTATATCGTGTCATTGTACAACAACATCCCCACGAGGACGTGAAAGTGTTTGTGAGTATGAGACTCAGGTTTGCCAAGATGGATATGTCGACGGGCGAAGAGGAAGTGAGAGACATCACCACACCCTCATACATTCACGAAGGCGTCCAAGCACGCAACTTTGATACATGGTTCGGTGACATGGTGTCAATGTTTGAAGAATTTATTGAAGACTATCGAGAAGACGGATCAGGATTTGCGGTGAAGGAAGTATTGGAGTTACTAGTTCAAACAAGTTCCTTCCCTAATTTTCGCATGGGCGCACCGATTCCTATCCACCGAGATATCAAGCTCTGCAAAGGCATATGTGTGTTTGAGCGCAACACGTATACATCGCATTGTTTTCAAGACAGTGTCCTCTATGCACTAGCCTACCAAGACAATCGCATTCCTCGACGTGTTGATTCCCGCACCAAGACATCCTATGACATTTATCAGAATCGACTTCCTGAAGTGCGCAAGTTGAATTTGAATCAATATTATCATCTAGACTTTTCCATGATGACGTCAGAGGGATTGATGAATACACGGGATATTCAGGAGTTCGAAAAGAAGAACAATATCATTCTTCGTATCCACGTGCATGACAGTAAAGGATTCGTGGGTCAATTATACCCGGTCCGTCAAGCTGTGAAGGAGAACACACGCATCGTTCATCTGGTGATGGTGACGCGGTACGATATGGAGGACCAGTCTGGACATTTTCTTCCCGTGACGGATTTTCAGAAATGTGCTCGCATGTGGTATCGGAATATGAGCCAAACGCAAGTAAAACGATTTGAAACATGCGAGTTATGTAGCTTACGATTTAATTTCTACGAAAAGGGGATGAAGTATGGAAAGACAAAGGATATGGCGCACAAAGAACGTGTGGAACATCAAGCCAAATGCGATGGAGGATTTTTTCAGATGGAAACGACCCCGGAAGATACGAAACCGCACGAATTTATCGACCACGCGAAAACCACTCAACCCCTCGCTGTGATGTATGCGGACATTGAGAGCATGATTGATTCCGTGTCCAAGAAGCATACGGCAGCGTATGTGGGATCCTATGTGGTGTGGCATCCGGCGCTGGACAAGAAAGAATCGGTGGTGATCCATAAGGGGAACGAGTGCATTCCTGCCTTTATTACACACATAAGACAGGTGGTCTGGTCGATGTTTGATCACATGAAAGCGACAAACCGTAACATGAAACTGACGGAGGATGATATGCGGGACTATGAACAGACAGCTCAATGTAACATGTGCAGATGTGATGTAAAACCCCAGAAGCAAGGTGAAAAGAATGGGCCTACGACCAAGGTGCGAGACCACGATCATATCACGGGCAAATATCTGCAAACCCTGTGCAATGCATGTAACCTGCGACGACGTCAATCCCGGAACACATTAAACATCTTGTTTCACAATTGGAAGGGATATGACAGTCACCAGGTGATTGTACAAGGGTTTACAAAGCTGGATCACAAGTATAAGATCGAGCCCCTTTATGTGTCAGGAGACAAGACGTTGGGAGTGACCATCGTTCTTCCCATGCCATCCAATACCCTATATAAACTCCGATTCATCGATTCATGTCAGTTTTTGAAAGACTCTCTAAACAATTTGTCAACGACCATCAGTGACTTTCCTCACTCAAATCACATATTGAGCAACATCTATCCGAATTGCGATCACACATCTATTCGGAAAGGATATTTTCCCTATACATATTTTGACTGCTGGGATCGTATCCACGAGACTCAATTGCCTCCGAAGGAAGCATTTTATAATGATTTGAGTGAGAAGGAGTTGGAAGAGGATGAGTATGCTATGGCACAAAAGGCGTGGACAGAGACGGGATGCAGCACGTTTGAAGATTATATCCACTATTATTTGACAGTGGATGTAGCCTTGCTCGCAGACATCTTCGAACACTTTCGAAGTGAAATACGCGACGTGTCTGCATTGGACCCCATCCACTATTTCGGCACACCTGGCTTGACCTATTCATTTTTCTTTAAAAAGACACAGGTCAAGTTGGAGAAATTGCATGACGTGGATATGTACCGCGTGTTTGAAGCAGGGATTTGTGGAGGGATGACATTTGTGAATCAGCACCGCGCGCAAGCAGAAGAAGGGACTCACCTGTTTTACATCGATGCGAACAATTTATACGGTGCGGCCATGATGGGACCTTTGCCGAAGGATTGTTTTGCCTGGGTACGACCGGAGGTCTTGGTGGACATCAACGACGAATGGGTGAGACGATACAATGTCAATGGCACCACGGGTCATGTACTGTGCGTCGATTTGGAATATCCCCCACACGTCCAAGATGCTACGGAAGATTTACCATTGGCTCCTTACCGCGGGACGGCGAAATGGGAGGACATGTCTCCCTATATGCAAGAGCTATGGCAAGAGTTGAACGGGAACCGACCCTTTCACTCAGCCAACAAGTTAATGATGACGCACGAGAATCGCAAAGAGTATGTAGTACATATCGCTGCTCTCAAGTATTATGTGGAGAAGGGATTACATATCACCAAGGTTCATTACGGGATCTCCTTCAACCAAGAACCGTATATTCGCCCCTATGTTCAATACCATACGCAAGAACGCGCCAAGGCAACCACGAAAATGCGCCGCAATCTCCACAAGTTGATGGTGAACGCACTGTACGGTAAGACAATGGAGAATGTGCGGAAATATGGGAAGCACTATTTTGTTCGATCACCGAATGTATTTAGCAAATGGACACGTCATCCCTATTGCCAATCTTTCTTCAACATCAGCGACAAAGCCGTGGTGGTGAATGTGCGCAAGACCAAGGTAGACTTGAACAAGCTCATTTATATCGGGCAATGCATCCTGGACAACAGCAAGATTATTATGTACAAGCTGTTTGACCAGTGGAAAGCCAACAAGACGTGCACCTCAGTGGAACTCATTGGTGGGGACACAGACTCCTTCTTCCTCAAAGTCCGCAGCCGGTATACACGCGAAGAAGTGCTGCGTTCGTTTGACAACATCCCCAATTTTATTGATACGGAGGCAAAAGGTGTTCTCGATACCTCAAATTACCCCGTGAGTCATCCAGAGAGACGTACCGAGAATGCGAATCGTTTGGGATGTTTCAAGGACGAGTGTGTGGGGAATAGGGTGAAGGAGTTTGTATGTTTGAGTGCCAAGATGTACTCTTACATTGTCCTCAAAGGCAATGAGGAAGAAATCCACGACTGTCGCATGAAAGGAGTGTGTCAAGCAAAGAAGCGACAAGTGAAACATCAGAATTATGTGGACGCCTTCGAAAATCATTCCGTTACCACAGTGTTACAAACCCTCCTCCAATCCCAACATCACGTGATGAGAACGGTGACGCAAGTGAAGAAAGCCTTAAGTATCTGGGAGGACAAGCGGTGTTGGTATTTACCCAATCGGAGTCTTCCCTACGGTAACCATCGGCTATATGAAGAAGGGTATCTACACCCCGCTCTCAGAAATGTCAAGGATCTGCAACCGCATGGTGGAGCTCAGAGCATCCTCCGCAATACCACTGCAGACATTGTTACCGCAACTCCCTCTGGCCACCTACCGAGCATCACGCCCTTGTCGAGTCTATTGGAAATGGAACTCTTCGGTCGCTGTACAGATTTTTCCACGGGGGTGTATCCAAATTTTGGGCAACCACTCTCTGGAAACCTACGATCGTATTTGTAAAGAGATGCGCCAATTACTCGCCCCCTACGGATTGGACGTGAGCGACCCAATCACAAAATCCTGCACCGTTCAATGTCAATGGAACTATACAAAAGACCGCATGCAAATCATTCAACAGTTGCCATCGACATCAGTGATTTCCAACGAGCGCGAACTGTTTCCCGGAACGTTAATACGCAAAGGTAATTTACACTGCTCCTTCTTTTCCAACGGAAGTGTGATTGTGACGGGTGTTTTATCGATTGCAGAAGCGGAATCGTTGGTGGAAGACATTCTCAAATCCCTATTCGAAGGAGATTCCCTCAATGAATCGGACAACAGCAACTAGTATCCCAACGTCGTGGGTTGTCGCAAGAGATCTGGGATATTCATTCAAAGCGATAGAAACGGTAACACATCTCAATGAAACGATCACTGCTGGTGAATTAGTGGATCGACTCATGGATCTCGATGAGCATGCTATGAATCACCATTTGGAGCGTAGGTGGATAGAGGATGTCTCCCTGCCACATTGCAATACAATGACATTGGCGCGATCTGGAGTGAAAAAAGTGAAAAAAGTGAGATTTGCAACGGATGTGTCAGATAACTCTTCCCATAAAAGTGACTTTAGAAAGAAATTAGAAGAAGAGACATTTCAATTATTATGTGAACGGAACTGTGTTACATGTTTTAAACAGGAACGGTCCCTTCTCTTTCTACCATGTTCTCATAATGTTATGTGTTCTACATGTTATAATCCCTTTGAAACGTTATCTTGTCCCCTTTGTGATGAAGACATTGCTTCAACAGTCACTGTCTATCGTGCATGATGTATGGAAAAAACTCTGTGAATAGTGTATAGTGTACTATCACGAGTGACTGAACCTTGTACAAAACCTTGTAGTATTACCCTCTGTCTGAAATAAAAATACAATCATTGACATGATTCATTTCTTTATTGACTTCAAAACATGGGATAATGTAGAATACAAATAGGAATAGACAATTTTATCATTGAAGGACAAGTAGGTTTGAATGAGTTCTTGATCTTTCTCGTAAGCATCCAATGTTCGAAAGAAGGTCAGTGTTTTTTCCATAGACGTGTTAAAAGGGCGTTGGTTTAAAAAGTAAATACAGTAAGCACCACAATAGGCTTTAGGTCCCTGTATACGCAGAGGGCGACGATAGTTTAGAGGATAAGGTGTTGTCGATAACCATTCGGTAACATGTGGATAGTGAGATGGAGTGAGTCCATAAGAGTCAAAGAATTCGCACACGCGTTGATCCGCATTTTGATAAAAGGCCAACCAATGCCTGCCAGGTTGATGAGAGCGATCACTATTGACAATAAGTGTCTTTGATTCCGGGGAATGAGCAGGAAGTAGATCAGCAGGAAACACACCTTGGAAGGGAACGTAAGAAGATTGGAGGAGACGATGAGCAAACGTTTGACAACTACACTGAATAGCACAGAGAAAATCATCTTCGCACATGCAGGCATTGAGTAAATGTTTCTCTTGTAATTGATTCATACCCTGCATGATTCCTTCGATTTCCGTGTTGCTTAACCAGTCTCCCATTCAGCCAACGCTGAGCTTTAATGAGACGATGTTGATAAAGAGATGTCCAAGCGATAGGAGGAACGTGATTCTCGGGCTCCTTCACCATATCTTATGAGGATGTCCATGCGCACCAACACTTAAATAGCGGGAGGGATATACGCACTGGAGATGACAGCATTCTCCGGTGTGACGGAGAATTGTTCGTCATGAATGACAAACATTAATAAATCCATATTTTGCTTGGTCGTATTCTCAAATTGCAATTCCAGTCCATATTGACGTGTATTGGTGGGTTGAACACTATCGATTTGTTTATCCAAGGTACAGTCAAAGGCGATAAAGTAACAGTATTTGGTAAAACTCTCCAAATCAATACCACATGATTCATTCGTGTTATAGACTTGAATCGCACGATTGAATTGACTGTAGGCAATCACGTCATCTTTGCAATTGATGGTGCCTCCTGTCATGATGGCTCCATTGGTGGTCATGGTGACTTGAGAGAGTCCATGCCTTTCAAAATAGAGTTTACGACTTCCTGGATCAAACCAAGAGTTACTGGGAACAACCGCGAAAAAGATGAGTTTAGGACTCAATAGAGCAGCCACATTGGAAAACGTCTTCTTTTGTACTCCACTTTCAATCGTTTGTCGTTGGACGGTCATGCCATTGTAGCGATAATAAATGGCTTCTGTCTTGCGTCGATTCGCAGTTTTCAATTGCAGTTCTGCATTCGGGGTGAGCATGGGCATATACAATTGGAAAGAGGTGATTTTGAACTTGTACTTTGTAGAGGTCGTCCCTGCAGGATGTTCCATATCATAAATGGCATATTCCGGTTTATTCAAGGTGAAAATGAGATCCAGTTGCATGCCTGGGGCAGAGCAATCACTTGTTGGAACAAATTACATTTCAGGGGAAAGTCAAAGGTACGTTTAAATTTGTTGTCTGACCATTGTTTGAGAATGGCTTGATTGAGTGCATTCTCTTTATCTGTAAACTCTACCGCCTTAGTCTTTATCGTCTTCGTCGCTGCATCATACTCCATGTCATGCATCACTTGAGGAACAGTAAATCCTTGTGTGACCATGTGTGTATTCTTCACATCATTGGTATATTGTAAAGATTGCTAAGGTAAGCTCTCAAATAATACAAGTCATTGCCTCCTTCAATGGTGCGTTCATTCAAGCGGATAGTAATGTCGGAAAAGAGGGAGTGAGCCGTATTGTTGATAATAATTGCCTTGTCTGTCGCCTCACATGGCACGTCTGCTCCTTTAGCCGCATCATGTTTCATGAGTTGTACTTCCACGCGAAAATAGGCATTGCATACATCCATCCAATGAATGGCTAGTCGAGGGACTGTGAATTGAATGGTACCGGGATTTTCCAATCCATTGACTGGTGTCAGAACGCTCGTATGCTGAGAAGTACTCGAGACATCGACTTTATCACTTTGGAATACATCGTAACGCGCATCCAATAAGGCAGGGGTTTCCGCCATGCTTGATGGGACGGATGTTCTAAGATTGCTTAGTTCTTAAAAGAGCATGCGTTGTTTAGCACCTCCGCGATAACGCCCCATCAAACTTCCTTTTCCCCATTTCGTATGATGGGCAACGGCCACATGACCACGGCGACGTTTAGGAGCAGGTGCTTCCACCCGATCTCCTTCTTCATCCGTGAAGACGCGTTTCCGACTCACTTTATTTTGAATAGCTTCTACAACACGTTCGGGAGCAGTCTGTAAAGTGCGTTTGGCGAGTGCTTTCACACCCTTTTTGAGATGGTGAACTCCTTCTTGTGCGGTAGAGCTGACAGCATCCGTGACAGCTTGTTTCGCAGCATTGAGAAACTCTGTCGTACGTAACGATTTTCCCAATGTTTTCTGTACCGTATGTACAAGTCCCTTTTGCGAAGGTTTTCGTGATGCTTTTCGAGAGGGTTTTCGATTTGTTTTTCGAGAGGGTTTTCGAAATGTTTTTCTGGGAACACTCTTTTTGAGTGATTTGGGCAAACGGATGGATGGTTTCTTGACACCAATGACACGAGGTCTAATCATGCGTGTTTTCTGTCCAATCACTTTATTCCATCCACCGCGTTGCATAAATGATCCTCTTCCAAACAATCGTCCAGAGGAATGTGGTCGGTGACGGATTAAAAAGAGATTCGTCATCGTGTCTTGATGTGCTTGGGAACAGACAATTACTTAATTGCGCGACGTCGAAGATGCATTTTTACATAGGACCGTCCGTCTGTCATAGGGATGGGATGACCGTCATCCGACATGAGTTTGATTTCAATATCTTGCACCTGTTGACTTTTCACAGGGAGATAGGTGACATTCTGGAATTCATGATGAATACTATCTCCATAATCTTTCCCCGTGTAGGGAATCACACACATACAGTTTGTTTTCATACCTCCTACATAATGATAGCCTACAATATTACAATACAGGAGAATATTGTAGGTGAAGGCATTCAAATTCAAAGGGGCAGTCGCTTGCTGTGAGGAAGTGAGTAAGTCTGTTTTAAACCCAAGAATGTCTTTGAGCAAAGGATGGAGTTTCATACTGCAGTGTGGGGGTACGACCACTGAAACAACATGGACATGAGGCGCCAATGTAGTGATAGAAAAGTGGAAATTGTGTCCATGCTGTCGATTTTGATTCAAACACTGCATCAACGTCTTCTCCGAATAAATACCGCGTGGAATGTTGAAGCGCGTAAATTTGCCTTGTTCTCCCTGTTTGCCTTGTTTGTCTTGTTTATCTTGTTTGCCTTGTTCACCCTGTTTGCCTTGTTTGCCTTGTTCACCTTGTTTGCCTTGTTTGCCTTGCTCTCCTCGCGGTGAATCCGTTTTGACAGGAAAGATAGAGGATGTAAAGACGGTTGAAATCGTCTCAGGATGATCCTTCAATGTCCCCACACTAAAGCTGACATCCACGGGTATTGTCTGAAGGGTATTGATAAAGTTGACGACGGAGATACCGGCTTCCCATTGATCCCCATGGACTATGGGGATGGAAGGAACCAAGCGATTTTTGAAATGATTGGCTCTATTTTCAGGAAACAAATTGGGCTGAGCATTACTCAACAAGTGAATCGTTTCCTCATGCATGGTTGAGTGTCACTCTGTCCATAATTACCTAGTCTCCTTACGGCGGAGATGGAGTTTGAAATAGGATCGTCCTTCATGAATTGGAATAAATTCACCATCGTCACCACGCAACTGAATTTCAATCTCATCAATAGCGGATGTAAAAATGGGGTAATAATCAATATTGGACACTTCATACGACACCATTTCCCCCAATCGTTGTTTCTCTTCAATGGGGTGAATTTTCAAGATTTGTTCACGTTGTCCTCCCACAATACTTTCCGCCACAATATTACAATAGACGATAATGTTGAAGGAATTGGGAGTTAGGCTGAGCGGAGAGAGTGTTGTCATTTGTGTATTGGGTCCATAATAGGATTGGGGTAGACCTATACGATAACTCAACGCTTCTCCAAAATCAATAAAGGCATGTTCCGCGGTTTTCACCGTCAAATAATGATCTTTCGAGAGAGAGAGGGATACATCCGTCCACATCTGTAAATTCACTTGGAGTTTGGAAAAGAGTCCTTCCAAGGTATAACTCCCTTTGGGAATGCGGACACGATGAAACGAGGTAGAAATGTCCAGGGTGGGGTTGATGTAACCTTGCCGAATCATGTGGTCATAGATGTGCAACGGTTTCATGGTCTTGCTATAGAGATGAAGAAAAGGGCGAGGTGTGGGATGTGTATTCACCATCACCGATTGAATATCTTGTTTTCCCACATCCACTCCCAACACCATACCATCCACTAGATAAAACATGTTTTCTTGCCAGCGTTCCATCATGGTCGTCATGAGCTGTTGCATATCCTCACTGAACCATCCAATAAAGGAAGTCAATCTATCTTTACAGACTTTCAGGGTGGATCCTTCTTGATACGCGACAGCGGGTGAATACAATGTCTTATCAGAGAGTTTATCTCCAAACAAGTAGGATTGTAAACACGTATTGGCCAACAGCTCTTTCGATTCGTAAGCATAAGGGAAATAGGATTTCTGAAACAAGCGATCCAATTCCTTCCCTTTCCATGGGAAGAGGGTGTCGAGGGTGTGGTTCCATCCTTTGGCATAATCAAAGGTATATTCCGGTAAACCATAGATGTGTAATGTCATCCCATGGGTGACATGTTTTGGACGTTGTTGATACCGACGGTAACTTGCAGAACAATGTTCCGGCGTTTCCGAGTGTATACAGGTTTGTTCATGATAGGTGAACATACCATATTCATGACTATGATTCAACATGTGTTGCCAGAGTTGTGGGGGATTGATTTTCAACCCATACCCTTCCGCGATTTTAAAGTGAAGCACGTGAAAGACACCCACTGTTGTATACGTCACCCACACCATATCAGGCAGGGGGATGGCTTGATTGAAAGCTTGCACAAAGGATTGAAGGGTATAATATTTCGTGGGTAAATTGAAGCGTAATGGACTAGGGAGATGAGATAGGGTATGAAAAATCTCAAAAGAGTCGCCATGTTTGATGTTGAGAATATTGGGATGCTTCTTATCCTCGGTCTTATACTGTTGTGTCGGTTTTCCGTTTCGAAGCAAGACATGGGTCCCACTCAATGCATAGGGGACACTCTTCTTTTCAAAGAGAGCGTCCAATTCCATGGTTTGTTTCTGAAGGATAAAGGAGGGAACATGAATCGTGCTGAGGGGATTTCCAAGATCCATTCTTCCCACACGTAGGTAGTCACTTCTTCTGTTTTGAATATCTCATAGGCTTTAGAGTGCCGGTCCATCTTGATTTCCATATCGTCCGTGCAATCGATGGTCAGTTCATAATGATAGGACATGGATGTAATGGTCCATGTCATGGGGGCGGGGAAGATGGTATTCAAATAGGTTTCCAACGAATAATAACCTGTGGGGACGATAGAACTCCATGTCTTATCACTCTCTAAATTCTTGTAATAAAACGATTCAGGTCTAGACACATAAAATAACAGTTTGTTCCCCTTGATGAATTGACAAAGATCCGATGTCATTACAGTCACTTCTGCATTTACCCTATCTCGTTCACGAACGATCTCGTCAAGATTGTCAGTTCCTGCAGTGGGTTTGAATTCTTTCACCCTCCTTCTTAACGTAGCCAACCGTTCCTGTTTCACTTCAAAATCATGGAGAATAGTCCCATACATCTCCATCAAATCCACCAAACTATGATAGGCAAATACATTATACGTGTTGTAGATATGATACTTTTCCGTAGATGTGAAGGGAAGGGCATGTTGCCCCGTTTCATGCTGCATATCCGCACCACTGGCCAATACATTTTCTTTCCCATCTTTAGGATGGGAATGAACTAAATGATGAATGATGGGCCGTTTTGTACCTTGTTCCTTTTGAATCGATTGTCGAACATTTTTCAATAAGACCGTATCAAACAATCGCTTCTTGGCTCCGAATCGTTTAGAGACTAAAACACCTTCCATCTTGTGTTGACGTAGGATGCGCATCATGTTGCGGTACTTTGCATTCAGTGTGTTGATATAGGTAGGCAAGAAACGGGAGGTGACTAAATCAGGAGCATCGGCTATATGAAGGGTAGGATCGATCTTGTGTAACTGTGTATCAATCTTGTCATACAATTGATCAATACGGTTTCTGAACCATGATACATGTTTTTTCTTGGGATGTGGATACTCCTTTTCACGTTCTTTTGGGGTGAGTGGATTGAGAAACTCCACTGGGAAAATAAATTGATTTTTCATGGTGCGTGTCGGTAAAGCAATCCATTTTTTAGAGGCCAAATGTTGCATTCGGAAAAAGGTGTGTTGATACATTTTCACGGCTTTCATCAACGCTCTCAGTTTAGGAAGAAGGATGCAAAGATTATGAAACAGACCTATATGCCCTCTGGGAATAGGAGGTGCTTTTGCATTGCGTTTGAGAGAGCTCACAAAGGTATCGGTCCTCATCCACACAGCACGTGTCGTATCATCACTCAGGGGTTGTATATCCTGATAAGTCACTGGGGGAGCCATGGTAACAGTGGCTATTTTCTGCAAATCGGAGAGGATCCCATAATCCATCGCAGACAATGTATAACTGGAAGCATGCTTTACATGAAAGGACAATCTGTTGGATGAATGAAACACTAACTTCCCCACACCAAACCATTCTAATTGTTTGAATAAATTGAGCACTGAGATTTCATTTCCCAACATCCTTTCAATCCCATGTTTGGCAAAATGACAGCGGTGTAAGGGAATCACACTGAACCAATAGTCATGAGCGGGATATTTCTTTACGTCACATTCCTTTCGATGAATGGAGAGTCGTGTATGGATCCGAACAACATCCGTCAATGATAAATGATAGACACATTTGTCCAATAAGAGTGAGGCCGCCAAATGAGGGGAAAACACAAGGACGTAATGAAAGGCGGAGAATTCCTTGATTTGAAACAGGGAAAATGGGACAATGTCAATCACATAGACATCTGCTTCCTCTATGCCATTGCCTCCATAATACAAGTAGGATGGATGTGTCGTGACAGTCATCATGCTGGAAATGGTGCGGCGTGTATATAATTCCAACGCTGTGATCATGGGGACTCGTTTCACTTCCTCATCGGATTCAAAAATGGTGTGACGACGGACCACATTGGTCCCTTCCATCGTATAATAAGGCAAATAGGCCTTCAAATCTTTCGTATCCACCATTTTCCCCACGGTAATATAACAATCTTCGGGAATCGTATCCACATTATTCACATACCCAAACTCTTTCAAGCCTACTTCCCATGTTTCTCCTTTAGGAATAAAAAGTGGATTTTCCAGTCGTGTAAAGAAATGATTGGCTTTATTGTCATACAAATGGGGTTGAGTATTGCTCAACAAGTACACATGTTGTTCCTCATGCAGTTCCTGCATGATTACAAATCAATAGCGGCGTACATTACCTAGAGGTTCTAAGTCTGTCACCCATGAGTTCATCGAGGCCGGATATCCTTGCCAGTGCACAAAATATTCTGGTCGTCCATTCCGACGTCGGGTCTTGAGCACTTTGTCCACTTGATAGACTTCTTCCTCCCGATGAATCACTTGTAATTCCTGAGCATAAAAGGATCCTTTGATCTCTTCTCCACTCAAGTCTTTGATCTTGTACATTTTGGTACCATGAGGGTTCTTGAGAATGTTGGAGACAATGAACTCTTCCGTCGACCAATTCGCTTCATACCCTCGTCCAAACGTTCCTTTATCACGTGAAATACGTACCCGTGCTCCCACAGGGATAGACTTTCTGGGGACTGCAACCTTTTTATAGTTTTGTCGGAGACGTTTCGCATTGTTTCGTTTCACTTCCTCGGTATTGGAGGCATTCACATCCATCGGGGTGAAACCTGTGGATGAATGGGTGCTGTGATTGTATGCATACATGACATCTGCGATATAATCCACCCAATTCTTGTCATTGGTGGCTGTAAAGATACGTTCCAATTTATTCTTGACCGTACGGTTCAATCGTTCGACATGAGCACATTTATAGGGACTGTAGATGGAAAACAATTCAATAGCGTGCTTGTCCAAGACGTCTTTTACCGGTCGGTTATAAAATTCACGACCTTGATCCGTTTGTAGTCGTTGCGGGGTGGGAATGGTTGCGAAAATGGCTTCTAAAACCCCCGACACTTCTTTGGCACTCTTGGTCTTGAGAGGGAATGCCCAGGCTTTGCGTGTAAAGATGTCCATGACCATGAGAATATACTTGTAGCCACGATTATGCTGTGCATACTTTTGATAATCGACAATATCCGCTTGAAATTGAATTTGCGGACCGCGTACACGATACGGGTGCAAGGGTTTAATACGATGCAATCGAGATTTGTGAAGGGTGTAGGTCGGTTGACGCATTAACCATTGTTTGACTTTTGTTTTTGAATAATGTGAAGCAGCAGCAAGTGCATTGACGCTTCCGTAGCCAGCGGGATGTTTGGGATTGTAATAAATCTTGTGCAACACCTCCTCCATCGACACAATCTGCTTGGTATTGACGTGGGGGTTGAAGATAGGCGGTATTCCCGTTGGAACAACAATTAAAGCTCGCCGTGATGGTGTACTGTGTCTCTGCGCTGTCGTCTGCGTTGCCTTGGCCGCAACAACGTCCAAAGATACGCGATAAGAATGAGGAGGCAATTGGCGCGGCTGCCGTTGCCATTACCTGAATGGTGAGCCATAGGATCCCAATTCAAGAACTCCTTTTTTACTTAAACGAGTATTGATGGATGATTTCAAGGGAGAACGCTTCGTCTTGGGAGAGGTGACAACCGAAGGTTTGACGACTTTCCCTTTCGATCGCTTGAGGACGGGTGGATCTGCGAGGTGCGTGAGCGGAGGTTTTGCGGCGTGTGTGAGCGGAGGTTTTGCGGTGTGCGTGAGCGGAGGTTTTGCGGCGTGTGTGAGCGGAGGTTTTGC
The DNA here is from genome assembly GCA_907163375.1 of Prostheceraeus crozeri. Taxonomy (NCBI): domain Eukaryota; kingdom Metazoa; phylum Platyhelminthes; order Polycladida; family Euryleptidae; genus Prostheceraeus; species Prostheceraeus crozeri. Next base: position 116,249 of record CAJQUW010008670.1, read on the forward strand.
GGTGTGCGTGAGCAGAGGTTTTTCCATTCGCTTCCCATGATCATTGTCCAAATTGAAAAATTGGCGACGAAATTTATCGAACAAATACAACCGGGCGTTCCATGCAGCGATATCATTGGCGGTAGGACGGTGACGCACAATATCTCGTGCAATACGGTCAAGATGGGCTTGTTGAGGAGTCATCATCATGGTTCTCACCCTCTGATCTTCCGCTTGACGTTGCAACATGGTCGACATCAGTTGGGTACTGTCACCACCACCGCCCATTTGCTGTCCGCCACCGGTGTGTTCATTCATGTCAGATTTGGGAACCACCACTAATTCACTAAAGTCCATTTTCGTTTTATTGGGTCTTTTGCTTAACTTAAACACAATCATCGGTGGATTAAATAAGTTGGTGCGAAATCGGTACTCAAACGGACAATTTGTAGTGAAATCAATAAAGAGGTAGGCATAATTCCCATACTTTTGAACCAATGTCGTTAAAATATCATGCACGACGCTCATATTACCTTTTGGGAGCATTTTCCCCATGAATTGAGCCAATTGTTGTTGATTTCTCGGATTATTGAACGCGACCAAATAATGGACATTGCCATTACGCATACGTTGTTCTTTATCACCATACAAATACTGTGTGATTTGCACTGCGAAAAACCGTTTATGATGAGATCCTCTTAAAAATAAGCCCGTCACAGTTTCATTGTTTTGAGATTCCTGTTGTAAATCATCGAGAACAATTAAATCATTTTCTTGCAATTGATCAAAATCATCTTGGGTAGGGACACCCATTTTCAAGATCACCTCTTGTAACTCTTTATGAAATGGACTTTCTATCCCATAATACCACCAGACTTTACGAATGGGCTTTTTAAATAAAGTATGACGGTTCTTGATCATATTCGCCACAAACGTGGACTTTCCCGATTTACTAGGACCCGAGACAATCATGGATGAGTCATTCTCTAAACGGAAATCCATCTTGTCAAATCATAAAAGTCAGACATATATATTCCATGCATCATGTATTAAACATAACTTAAAATTGTTTCCAAAACATAGAATCATTTCCAGAATAAAGAAGAGGTGGAATAAAACGTCCACGTGTACATGTCTTAAAGAGTGAGTTTTCAAGAGCAGTCACCATTTCACTCATCAATGTCCTTTCTATGTCATGGGTAAGAGGATTCATATTGTACCGTGCAAATGCTTCCTTTAACATGTTGGGAAAGGCGCGACGATGGATTTCGTAGGCACTACGCACAATGAAATAATGTTCAATATAGTTCAACACAGACCACTTCTCATTGACACACTGTCCTGCTTTGTACCATGAGGATGACACATACCACTGACTCTCCTGCTTATGTTCCACCATATCCTTGAACATTTCGAGGAATCGATTGATCCATTTCTCGGCTTGTATTTGATCACCGTCAAAGATATGCAGCGCGTGTAACTCTTCCCGGATGCGAATGTACACACCGAGTGCTTGCGCCTTGGCATAATCCGTCCGCATCATCTTCCAATCCTCTTCCTCCGTAGGTTGAGCACTCCACCTTTGAGAAAGCATGTTTGTCATCTCATCCTCCTTTTGTTTCATAAGTGCAATGCTGTCCTCTGATTGAGAGAGATGATCGAGATCCTCTATAAAGTGTTTGAGTTCCTCCCAATCAATGTCTTGTTTAGATTGCACCATGTGTATCAGATCAAATAAACCACTGGAGGGAATGTGTGTCTTCTTTATATCGAGTGTTAGCTTTGTCTTCTTCTTCTTCTTCTTTTCCTCCACCGCTGTGCTCTGACATTCCTCCACCTGTTTGATACGGACTTGGATTTGATCCACAGTAAAACACAGTTTCAGAGTCTTTGTCTGTGGATTACAGTATATGCCTGTGACGCGGAAGATGGTATTTGCTTGAAGGAAGGTATTCGCCTTGAGATTGGCAAGAAGATGTCCAATAGTGGCCAAACTAACCTTCTTGTTCTTTCCATTCTCCTTCATCAGGAAGATGGGCGTGTCCCGCTTTAGCTTCATAAAGACACTGTCGTAGGCCGATTTCTTGTGTACATAACCGAGACAGGAGATAAAGTTGTAGGTAGATTCGGGTTGGACTTGTTTGTAGAGGGATTGTAGCGCATCTTCCAACATCTCCAGATCGCGTGAGACGGCTTGAGAAATGGTGAAGAGGGAGGTGAGTTGATCGGAACCGTACCCAGTGTTATTGTACGTTTGTGCACGCCATCCATAAAATCCCGTGGCAAACACGAGTTTTGAAATGTCTCGTCGTGATTGCCAATCCATCGCATCCATCATCGCATTCTCTCCGCGAATGGGATAATATCCAGTGTTATTCCATTTCTTGCCCAATACCAGACGTGTGATGGGCAGAGGCTCCAACTGTGGTTGTGCCTTGGTAAGGTAGTTCTTCTCGGCTTTCCCATTCGTATGGAAATAGGGTTCCGTCGCTTCAACAAAGACTGGCTTCGATGTCGGTGTATCTGACGAATATGTGACTTTCACCTTCTTCGCGAGAGGAGCTTCCAACGTGTTCGTACGTTTACCCATGACTGAATGAAAATGACTGAAATGGCTCAGTTTATATAGAGTTGAGCGTGGGAAAATTTCTTCTCATTGGTTGACGCCCACGCCTACAAGTGCTCTGATTGGTGCTCCGTCAAATTCACGATGAATCATTCATTTTTGGTGGTGTACGGGGCTTGTCCCTTTTTGTAGGTCAAATTCACGAGATAACGCTTGATTTCATGGGAATTTGCTGAGTCATTTTACGATAACATCGGTCGATTTGGTGTGGAAAAGGACCTCAGAATTCTCGATAAATCACCTGATTTTACGAGGATTTGTAACAGAGTGTGTTCTTCAAAGTCACAGTGAATCGATTGATATCATGGGAAAATAACACATCAAATCCGTAGTATTTTTAACGATGTCATGGGAAAATCATCCTTTAAATCTTCGGTATATCGTTTGATTTCATAGCAATTTTACTGTGTGAACGTGTCTTATTCACACTCTTCGATAAATCGTTCGATTTCATGGGAATTTCATTGTGCGGTTTGGTGGGGTTGAGTATAGGCGTTTTGGACACATCATAATTGATGACTTCCACATCGAGTAAGGGTTTTCCACTCTCTTTACGTTTTTTGATATCTTTCATCATTTTTCGACCAGATAAGAGGGTAACCAAAATGAATATGACGAGTGTAAAGAATTGAGATAGGGTTTCTTTGAATGAACCAATGAGTGAACATTTTAAATCTCCTCCGTTGGCTGTTGAAAGTGTGTTCACTATGGATTGAACATTGTCCATGATGATAGTATTGATGACGTGGGTATGGTTTACTTAGTGTTTGGAACCGATCGATGCATGTAAGGCTTGTTTGAAAGCTGCTGGATTATCGTGATATGCCATGGCATAGGCTTGTGCGAAGGGGATTTGTTTCTTGTTAAATTTCCGTTTTTGGCCCAAGTATTTGCGAGTTTGAGGGGGTGGTTTCACAAATTTGCGGAGAATGCCTTTGTAAGATTGAATAAACTCGTGCTGTAAAGGTGTTAATTTCCCTGGATTCTCTCGCATTCTGCTCATGAGTGCTTGCATATCCTTGACATATTCCTCAGGCAATTGATCGAGATGACGGTTAATTTTCTTTTTCGAGCATCCTATCCCTGAACTTAGGGATTTCAGTACATTGGTAAAGTCCTGACGTCGACTTGAACATGATTCACACTGACACGTCATTCTTGTCTATCATCCTCTATCCCACATAACTTAGTTTACATGGCGTTCACCAAATTCATGTAGCGTGCGTGGACGTCTGCATTTTGGTTGGTTAAGTGGGCAATAAACTCTTCCTTTTGAGTCAGCAAGTCACGCATGCTTTCCAATGTCTCATCCAAATAGTCTCCATTGCCATCTGTACGATTGGGTTCATGAATGTGTTGATTAAATGCCTCTTCCAACACGTGCAAGATGCGTTTGCGAGCATTTAAATGACGTTCATGGAGACGAATAGAATCGTTCAACAGTTGAACAATGGCGCTGTTTTTCAAATTGTTCAGTTGAATAATGTACTCGTGGGAGTTGTCAATGACAGGTGAATTGACTGGGTAAAACATTCTTTCCTCCACGGGGTGTGCGTCCATGGGGTGTTGAGAGGTTCCTACCCCTACTGAGTGTTGTTGTTGAGGGGTTCCTACCCCCACCGAGTGTTGTTGGCGAGGTTCGCTTGATTCTTGTACCTCTGGATTTCCCACTGTGTTCGACATGGCTTGGACATAACTGTTGTGATCATTGACAGGACCTGGGTAGTTATCAAATGTCACATGACTTAGTGTAGGTTGAATATTCTCTAACGATAGAGGACTCATATCAATCTCATTCGCAGCCATGGCTAACACATCGGGCGGCAATCGATTCCATTCTTCTTGTATTTGATGGACCGTATGGGTGGGATCCGGGGGAGCATCCACTCTGGCTCGATCGTCAACCATACTTTTCACGACAGCTTGCAGCATAGCGTGAGACGGATCAGGTGTTGCTAAGGCGCGATGATCCGCTGGAGAAGGTCGAATGAGTGCTTCTAGACTATCGTCTGCATCCAAATCTGTATTCATAGGTTGAGGGGGTCGCAAGGAGGTTGTACGACGTGCGGTGGGTGATAATTGACGATCTTGTCCTGTCAACGTAGAGGACACCTTCAAAGAGGATCTCGGAACATGCTGTTGAATAATATACTTGAGTTTGCTCACATTTTCTCCCTCCATTCGCTCGTTTAAAATATGGGTATGTTGCCGCGCAAATTGTTGAGCTGTCTTCCTATCCACCGTTCCATCGAGGGTTTCCCCGCATAGACATGCATAGATGAACTCTTCACTTGCTTTGATCTCTTCTTTTGATTTATATTTTAGATGGTGTGAATTATAAATATGCCTTCTCAGACGATCTTTTTGATAAGGGCATTTACAGACAGGACATAGGGTTATTCTCAATTTTCGCAACGTCAGGGTCTCTTCACTTTCACGCGCTCCTCCCTTCATGGTTGATTTTTGTGGTGTGTTCCTGTGCATGCTTAAATACATTTGTTGGCCATTGAAACAAAATACTGAAATGAGCACAGATACGATTCAATGTCTCTTTGATATAAATAAGACTTGCTGCTGAAATCACACGTTTATGATACAGCTCTTGTACATAGGTCAAATGTTTTTCATTCATAAACTTCCATAGTGTGTCCTCATACAAAACGTCATCCTCAAAAATAGCCATGAGTAAATACACACGTCCCACGATGGAATAGCGGTCATTCAGTACCAATTGATTCAAATAGACGGTGGACGTGTCGGTAAACTCTTCTAATGTGGGGATATCATTGCCTCGGATGCGTTCATCGAACCAAAAATCAATAAGAATCTTCATCCGCGCTTGGTGCGAAGGAGTGGTCGAACTGTCTGTGGGCGTGATGTCCATCTTCCACGCGATCGTCTTTTTCGAAGATGTCTTGTCCGAATAGGGCGATGTCGTCTTTTTCGATAATAGGGTAGGAGTAACATGATCTTATTTGAGAGAGCGTGAGGATCCATAACTTAAATAGTCACTCATCGCGGTGAGTATGCGTACAATCTCTCTCAGAAGAAAAAGGAGTACCAGTAGCATGTTTTTCCAAATCTATCAACCCCAATAGCAGAATGCTTATAATATGGAAAAGCAACATGATTCATAAAACGACATTCTTTATTCATACTTAGTCTGCGTCGCTTACATATTCTTCTTCTTCTTCTGATGTCCATCCAACAGAGAAATATTCAAAATTAAACGTTATACAATAGACACCAAGAATCTCTTTGTTATCACTGTCCATAAATTCATAGTCCCATACGTTCTTCAGTGAGGCTAAATAGTCATCCATTTCTTCGACGTCACTTTCATAATACCGTTCACTGGCACCCATCAATGGTGGAGAACCATTTCTTTTGTATTCATAAATCGTGAATGTATCCATGGAGAGTTCACATTCAGGCTTCACTTTGATCTTCTCCTTCACATAGGGAATCACTTTCTCCAACATCGCGTGCGGTTGACATGTCGTTTTCGGGTAAATAATGAGCTGATTTGGATAGGTGTACACGTGAAAGTCTTCCATCATGTATGTGTCTTGATCGTTTCTCCATTTTTACCTAGTTCTCCAATCGATAGGTGCTCCGACATGGAATGGGGCACGTCCAATGCTCCGTTCTGTGCTCCGAGCATGGAATGGGGCACACCTAATGCTCGGAGCAGGGGGTGGGGCATTTGCAACACTATAAAGCCAAGCCGAAAATGTTCCACCTTCATAACACTCGTGAACATTCAAGAAGATTAGACATGATTTACCAACGTGACGAACACCATTTCCAACAAGTGGACCCCACAGACATTTTTATTTTACAACGTGACAGTGAAGATGAACCTGAAGTGATCCCAGACACTCCACCACCGACCCCAGAAGAAGAAGATGATGACTTTCCAACAGATCTACCATCCCACTGGGGCTCCATTCCCGATCCTGATGGACCGTATTCCCTACCTCCGACGCCACCCACCATCGATGGGCCATTTCCCATCCCACCGTCACCCTCCGTCACCGATCCCGGACCACCAAGTCTGATCAGCGAGAATCGGGAACTTGACTTTCTAGACGACGAGAAGGAGAATACGACACCTAGCTCCGATGACTATCCTGAACTCGATCTTCGACCCACTCGCCGTCCCTTTCGCGAACCATTGTCGAACCTTAGTGCTTATTTGAACCGTCGAACAGAGCTTGACAACATCAACGAAGCTATCGCCAACTGGGACAGTGTGGACTTTATAAGTGAAGTCAGTGACTGGGTTTTTTAAATGTAATCATTCTTTCTATCTTGTTTTCTTCTCAATAAACATACATGGTAAGCTTTGACTATTTTATTCAAGGGTGAACTGGGTTATAGGACATATCATGATAGAATAGAAGTTAAAATCAATGATTGAATTTTAAGATTGGAAATCGTTCATAAAAATTTTACACGTTAGCATTCATAAAATTGACAGTGCTATCATTCCCAAGTCAATGATTATCAAAAATAACAGGTCATTGGAATAACATTTTATTATAGAGATGCACTTTCTTGAGTTATTTCACAACATGCATTATTCTTGCACAAGGTACGATGTTCGGCATAGTCACTTAAGTTACAATAATGAACAATATAAGACTTGTGGAGTTGTCCATTGTCCACCGTGGTTGATTCATGCATCACAGTGATGGGATCAACCTTGGTCCAGGCCCATGCAGCTTCACAGGAATCATAATTTAAATACAGTGTATGCACATAAAGTCGATAGTGTAGTTCAAAGCAATAATGAAGAAGAATCTCAACCACATCTGACAGTGCACAGTGGTACCCATACTGTACCTTGGCAGCTTGCGTTTCTGTGAGTGCTTTCCCTCGGCGTAAATGTAACAGGGCTCGACGGTACGCTTCTTTCCCTTCATACTGGGAATGATTCATCCAGTGACATCCGCGACGCATATGTTCCTTGTAACCAAGTCTATACACTTCACTATCCCGCATACATGAGGTGAAAATATTCCAATGAGAGTCAATGCGTTGAGACCATTCGGGGAGAGAAATACTATCCATGGTCACTTTTTCCAAGAGTTTTATGCTTTTCAACCAAGCTCTTTCCATCTCCGATAATCCATTCCCTACAATCAGTTCCGCGTCTCCATACTCGCGTGTCATTTCATGGACCCAGCAATTAAAACGGTGAATAATCACATTCTCTTCTGCACCACATTTCCCAATCACACGTGGGTTGAGACCATGAATAAATTGAGTCGCAAAAACATCACACCCCGATGACTCATGTTTGATAAAGTCATGGAAGCGCGATGTAATGGTCACATATCCAGTCGGTTTATCGTCTCTGGGCGTATAATGACACCAAATGGCAGCGACTTCCTGCATGGGATCTCCTTCCGTATCAAATACGATGAAATTGCGCACCGGCTTCTTCTGCTCCACCCACCATTGTTGTACTTTAGGATGATCAAATGTAATGGTATAAGAACCTTGCATGAGCTCGCCCAAATGCTGAATCCGACGCATCGTGAAATGAATCTCGTCTTGTGTGTCTCTACTTATATACCCTTCCCTAGGGTGGTGTACAACATGATTGGTTTAGCGATGATGACGTCTCCTTCGACGTTTTCCTCCTCCTGATATTTTATTCGCTAAAGCACTTACGCCTGCGGCACCGGCTGCACCCGCTGCTCCCAACGCTGCAGCTTTCCCTGCGGCAATAAGTGCAGGGACGAGGGGGAGTAAAAATGGGAGGATGCCTCCTCTTTGTTTACGACTCCCGCGGTAGATTCCACCTTTTTGTCTTCGACTTCCACGGTAAATGCCCCCTTTCTGACGGCGGCTTCCGCGATAAATACCTCCACGTTGCATGATTACCGTGATAGGTTAGATGTCCCTACTTAGTTCTTCATTAATAGTTTCCCTAACGTCTTTAACTTTCCCAACTTGTTCCTATTTAGATCGTGTTTCAACCGTTGCCATTCTTCCTTTATCATTTGATTATTGGATTTATAACGTGGTCGCCACGCTGCTGGCAACAACGTATTGCCCAAATGACGTCGAATCAATTCACCTTTATGTCTCTGAAAAGCTTCACGCCCTCTACGATGCAGTTGAGATTTTATATACTGTTTCACATGTCTTACAGTTCCTCCTCTCTGACGTCGTTTACGGCGTGTCATGATTAATGTTTACGCTTCCCAATCATAACTTAGTCACAACAATAGGAGATTGATTACTACATTTATTCATCATCCAAATCTACATTATACGTGAACCAATTCAATTGGTTCTTAAAAACAATGGGTTTCAGAGGTCTCCCTCGTTTCTTACTAAAGTCAAATGAATATTTGCGTGGGTCCCGATTTCTATTCTCTGGTCGAAGCGAGGCTTGGGGGACACTGTTCACTTCCTTGGGCGGATTCGGTTGACTCTCATATATCCGTTTCAACTTTTCGCGCTGATTTTTCCATATTTTCTTGCCCATATGCTCCTTATGCAGCGAGACAAATTGACGGACCTTCTCTTCCTCCACGTCACGGTGCAGCATCTCACCACAGACACACATATAGACAAAGTTGTCGATTGCCTCATTCGTCTTGCTCCACGACGGATTCCATCCACGCACCTCCTTATGTTTTTTGCAAACATGTTCCCATAAGAAAAATGCTTGGTACATGTTATGACACCAGGGACAGCGTGCCAACTTCACTTTTGACAAGTCGTACAGATATGAATTCGTACTCTCCGGCTCCACTGGGCGATTCGGGTCCAAGGGTTCGGTGGGCATATACATGCTCAAATAGGGACATAAATGTTCATTCCATTCATTCTCCTCCTCCTGAATCTTCTCATCACAGTACCTGCACCGACCCACACATGGGTGTTTATGGTAAGCTTCCATATTATAGTCTTGTTTGCAAAGCAGGCAGGTGAACTCACTCTCCTTGTCGCCCCAATAACCTCTATCCAGTGAGCACTGATGATCGGTAGTCCACCATTTCCCACAACGATCGCAATACTCCTTCCCTATCTCCTTGCGTCCATGACGGATGCATTGTGAAAACAGTCGGAAGCGTTTATTGCAAAACTCGCACTCATAATAGGGTTGAGGGCGGGGACGGACTGTGGTTCGCCTCTTCTTTGTTGGTGGCTCCATTATATCGTGGTTCAGATCATGTATCTTACGTAAACAATGAACCAAACCCAATGTCAATCTGCATACACAAGATTCCTCCAAAATAACGACACTCCAGTTGAGAACGTAACTTCTTCTGCAACGAATCGATCAGTTCTTCCACGTCCCAATCGTCACCAATGTTCAAATAGCGATAGGACACGTCCAGTGCACCTTTGGGGAACTTTGCAGATGTTCGAATATCAAACAAGAAGCGTGGTCCATACAGTATTACATTCAGCAACTGAATACGAAGCTCTGCAATAATCTTCTCTAACGACACACTCTTCTCCTTTGTCGGAATAATATACAGTGTATTACAGTCTCGTTCCACAATAAAGTCTTTCGATGAATAAGGTGTATAGGATATCTCCTCCTTGGGATGACGTGTCGCAGCCAGAGGGCGTAACGTTGCTGTTGTCGGCATAGGATGAGAATGAATTTCTCTGACAGCGCCTTTACTTATATACCGTGCGGTGACTCATCACACGTGCTCGGCGCCGCGTGCTCCGATTGGTGCTCAACCCCCAAGTGCGCCGATGCGTGCTCCGTGCTCTGATGCGTGGGCGTGTGCTCTGTTTCCTGTCTTCTTCGCTACTGATGCGTGGGCGTGTGCTCTGTTTCCTGTCTTCTTCGCTACTGATGCGTGGGCGTGTGCTCCGATGAAAGTGCACATGTACTTAAGTGCAACTGGTGTGGAAAGGGGCTAGAATTGGCTACTACTGTACGCAGCAATCCCTGCACCATCAAGGCTTAAGTCACGACACAGCTTCCTTAGAACCACACCAAATGCTCAGTTACCACAGGCCAAACTAGCACGCGGCAAGGAACTCCCATACTGTGCATGGAAGACGCTCAAACGCCTCCGAAGTAGAGCAGCCCCTTGTGGAGCAACAAGGAAAAAATGGAACACAAGCGAAGATGACAAATGCAGGTGCGGAGAACGACAGACGATGAAGCATCTACTGCAATGTCGGTTGCTTCCAGCACCATGCACTCAGCAAGACCTACACCAGTGTACGGACGTGGCAATACAATGTGAACAGTATTGGCAAGGCCGCGTGCGATATGGACACGCTAAGAAGTGGAGTCGGAGCACCGTGGCAACAGACGCCATTGAGAAAGAGTTAGGAGGGCGGCCTGTCGTACCGAATGCCACCAATTGGAATTCACTCTACGATTCAGTCTGCGTTCTGAATGACCTCCTGAGTAGCAGGTGTGCCACCGTCAACAAGATCTTGATGAATCTGAAGCAACACATCTTCAAAGAAGGCGATGTACAGTGTTGTTCGATGAAACTGAATCACTCCATTAAAATTGAGGTACATTCCTGACAACTTCTTTTCTTTGCTACATAGCATATTAATTGCTAAATTAGGCTTCACCAATCATTCAGTTAGTTCATATTGGTTATGTTCTGAAACTTTATGATGACAAAAGTTAACCTGCAACAAGTTTTCCGTCCAAGACAGACCTTACTAGGACAACTAAGCTTCGGCAGATTTTACTGATATTTGGAGTAAAAGTAAAGTGGTTGAAAAATTCGCGCAAGTACTTTTTGCAGTCTGTACTTTTCTCAGAAATTTACGTGACATGTCAGCTTTCAATAAATTAATTCAGTAGCTCCAGAGAATTCCGATAAATAGGACACTGGGTCAACACTCAATTGCTTACTAGGCCTATCGTCTGTACCAGGTCTAGCATCATCAATGTTTATCGGCTTTGTCACAACGCTAATCAAATTATCCACGCTACAACTGTTGTTATGGCTCATACTCGATCAGAAGAACATTTTGGAATCAAACTATTGAATTCTATTCATGACTGGAGCCATTGGATGGCGATACCAAGTGTCTCATCAAACAAAACATCGAATTATGAACAGGAGAATTTGCTTTTTCCAAGTAAAGTGGCTGAAAAATTCGCGCAAGTACTTTTTACAGTCTGTATTTTTCACAGAATTTTATGTGATATGTCAGCTTTCAATAAAATCATTCCGTAACTCTAGGAAGTTCCGATAAACTGAACAACTGGTGATTACTTGATTGCTTACTGGGCCTTGACTATCGCCCATACCCGGTCCAGCGCAAAATCATCGCTGTCTATCGCTTCTGTGTCAACGCTAATCAAATCATCCACAGCGTAGCTGTTGGGATGACTCACACTCGATCAGAAGACCTTCATGCAATCAATCTATTTAATTCTATTCATGACTATCGCCGCTGAATTGCGTAGTGAAGTAGCGAGTGTCTTATAAAGCAGCAGATCACAGCATTGATAAGACAATTCATTTGTTTGGATACGAAACTGTGCCAATGGGTGATATAGACAACGAAACCAGAGCCCAGGTCGTTGCACTACATGAGCATGCTGGTCTTTCAACACGTGAGATTGCAGGCGCTGTCGGTGTAAGCCAATCATCCACAAGTCGCATCATTAGTCGGTACCGAAGCACAAATTCATACGAAAGTTACCGATTTCTCTGCGGATCTGAAAGAAAAACCGATGAAAGGGGCGATAAAGTTCTGCTGAAGCTCTCCAGAGAAAATCCCCGCGCAACATCGAGCGACCTCTCTCATAAACTGAAAGATGATTATCACATTGACATCAGTCCATCAACTGTAAGAAAACGCTTAACAGAAAACGTCAGACCAGCATATCGTCCATTGAAATGCCAGGTTCTGACCGAAGACATGAAAAAAGGAAGACTTGCATGGTGTCGTGAATACAAGGACTGGACGCTGGATGATTGGCACAAAGTTATATTCAGCGACGAGACCTCGGTAGAAATACAGCCGGCAGCGTCGCAGTTCGTGAGGAGAAATTCCGGTGAAACTCCGACAAGAATGCACTTCAAGCCATCCTTCAGACACCCAGTGAAGTTGATGATTTGGTCCTGCATCTCATTCCATGGAACTGGTCGTATTCACTTGGTTGGAGGTTCAATGAACTCTGATCAGTATGCACGCGTCATCTCTGGAAGACTTCTTCCACAGATAAATGAGTGGTATTCGTCGTCTGAAAATTATTGGTTTCAGCAAGATTTAGCGCCATGCCACACATAACGAAAAACGATGCAACTCTTGAATGAATCCGGCGTCAGAGTTCTCAAATGGCCTGGGAACTCTCCAGATCTATCACCAATTGAGAACATCTGGGCCATCCTCAAGCGCAAAATCAGAAAAGAAACGTTGACAACAAAACAAGAACTGATCAACGCATTGCTGCGAAAATGGGCAAGAGATGACGATCTGAAGAAAATGTGTCCCAGCTTGATTGACTCAATGCCTTCCAGAATCAGGGAATGCATGAGAGTAAGAGGTGGTCCAATTCACTATTGATCATCTGAGATACTTGTTTGACATGTATTTTGTCAGTCTTTCCCTTCTTTTATGTCTTTGTTAATGGTCAAATGCTAATCAACAGAATTGAATCGAACAATAGTTGTTTTTGATCATTTTTTCGGAAAATTTAGAGGTGATTCAGTTTCATCGAACAACACTGTAGCTTCCCTGAATGAATACGCTTGAGTGATGTCTCATGGTGCAAGGGCTTTGGACATTTTACAAGGAAAAATTCAAACCTATGTGGGTTGTCTTCTGCTTACAATTGTGGTCACTTTGAAGAAGTTAAAAGAACTGCGGATCCATAACCTTCGTTCTTGAAATTCATTGCTTGAGGTCGTGATTGATAGGATTGAGCAACGGTTCCGACCACAGTTTGAAGATGAGGATTGTTTGCTGGCGGCCGCCATTCACCCAAAGTTCCGTCTGAAGTGGCCGGAACAATATGACCCCTCGAAGATCGCGATGGTCAGAAAAACATTGGAGAACAAAAAATCCGCAGGATCTCTTCTAGGGGGGGCATACGCAATTTTTTGTGGGGCCAATTTTCAGTTTTGCTATGACCACAGGTCATCAAAAAGTCAATTTTAAATAGTTATGAATCTTTATGCGCCTACACAGTACACACTATAGACCCTATAGCTGCGACTAAAAATACTTTGACTTAGGCCACAGATAATAATTGATTGTAGCTCAACCATATTGAGGCAAAGTGCCGGGGACAAAATCTCCAGCCTTTTGGGAGTACAACTAGTAGAATTTGATGTTTTATAAAGCACTACAACTAGTACAGTTTTGATGTTTTATAAAGCGCCGCAGGCAAAACCTGTCTTTTGGGAGTGTAACTAATAGAATTCAAGCTTTTTAAAGCGCCTAGAACGTATAAAGCATTTTCTCGCCAATTATATCACGCAGGAATTACAACTTTTCGGAGCTCAATGTTATTTCAAAATGTCATGATATGAGGGAGGTTTTATGAATCAAAATTTCTTGGCGTGTATATGAGCTTCACAATGTTCGAGTAGTAACATCCTGTACACTGTAGAACAAATGGAATTGATTACTTCGATATGTACGGTACAGGAGAGGGGACCTGCTAAAGCGTCAAAAAACGTAGCAAAGAAATGTAAATCACATAGCGGTTATTCAGCATAAATAATGCATAGTCCAGTCAAAAAAAGTCCAACATCCTCAAATAGGACCATGTTTTGTCAGAGGGGTCACTGATCGCCAGAGGGGCCCATTCATCGTCAGAGGGGGCCACTCATCATCAGAGGGAGCCCACTGATCGTAAGGGGTGCCCACTGAACACTAGAGGGGGACCACTGATCGTCAGAAGGAGAAATGTGGATAACATCAATGTAATTAATTGTGATCAGAGGGGTCTTATATGCAACGATCATGAAGATGCTTTGTCGTAAGAAGGGATCATGCGTTGCTTCATGAAGATGTCATTCCATCTTAGGGGCCCACGTACCTTGCCCCCTATCCCTTACCCCTCCATTTTCGTAGCATTTTCTGTTGAATCTCAGAAATGACCCACATGACCGGCAAAATCCGGAATTCCGTATAAATCTGGAAGATTCTCTTCCCTGTAAATAACCTATATCAGCAACATTCAATTCATTATTCAACAAACATGCACCACTCATTCATAATAGCGGGAGCTTTAACGAATGATAACATTTCATTCTGAGAAATTTTTACCTTTCTTGTCGTTCTCGACTCAGTTGATCCCGAAGTTCAGCTATCTGCTTGTTTAACATTGCCACTGTTGATCTGAAATTCAAGTTTAGAAAGTGCATGTAATGATTTGATAAATAAATAAATTTATTTTGTTTATACTCGGAAGTACATTGGACACAGAGCCTTTCTTCCAGGGTACCAATGTCCTTCCGCATCCTTGTGGTGGTACCCGCCCCGTTCCTCGGATCGGGTTGAAATGGGGGACACTTTCCCGAGTGGCCGTCTGTTGGCGCGCTGCCTCCTTCGGGTTTTTGCCCCTCTATTTCTCCGTTGGTCGTGGAGAAATAGTTGTCTTCTTCTGTATATATCTTTACGGCCACTTTCTTTCATCTCCTCTCCCTCGTCTACTCATTCTTCTCCTGCTCCTCATGGCAGGAATCCATCCCAATCCTGGTCCTTCACCTCGCCACCCTCCTAGGTACCCATGCGGAGTCTGTCAAAGAAGCGTTGGCTACACCGGCCGTTCTGCTCAGTGCTCGGCATGTAAACTTTGGATTCATCTTCGCTGTTCCTCTCTTACCTCTCGCGCCTTCAACGCCCTCCCCAGGCGTCACCAATGGGTCTGTCCCACCTGCTCTCCTACACACTTTCGTTTTCCTTCTCCATCCCCAACTGTTTCTACCTCAGACCGCTCTTCCTCCCTCTCCCGCGCCCAATCCACCGTTTCCGTCCAATCCTCGGCCCCTTTGGCCTCTTCCCTGCAACCCCGCGTTGTCCTCTCTCGCCTCCCCTCTCCTTCCAACCGCTCATCCTCAGTCGCCGCTGGCCGGCCTCCTCCCTCCCGTCGCCCCGCACCCCCTGTGCCTCTCTCCACCCCCTCGGCTGCCTCTCTCTCTCGTCCCTGCAGCCTCGTGTCGTCCTCTCCCGTCTCCACCTTCCGCCCACTCCTTCCCCGCCCGCTCCCAGCCCTGCCGCCGCGACTGCTGTTCTTTCTTCCATGCAGCCTCGTGTTGTTTTGTCCAGTCTCCACCTTCCGTCCTCTCCTTCCCCGCCCGCTCCGAGCCCTATCCCCGTGACTGCTGCTCCCTCTTCCATGCAGCCTCGGGTTGTTCTGTCCCGTCTCCCTGCGTCTGCCCTCCCCCCTGTCTCCTCCTCTGTCTTGCCTCCCCCACCTCCTCCTCCCGCTCCTTACCCTTCCTCAGCCTTTTCTTTGCCATGTCCTCCCTCGCCCAGCCCACCTTCACCCGTAAGACCCCTCCGTCCTATTCGCTCTTCCCCCCGATCTTCAACCAACGAGCTCAAGATCCTTCAGTGGAACGCAAACGGAGTGCGGGCCCGCCGCTTGGAGCTCACTCACTTTCTATCTTCAAATCCTTACGACATCATTCTTATCCAGGAAACGAAACTTCTCCCATCCACTACTTTTCGTATTCCTGGATATAAGTGCTACCGCCAGGATCGGACGATTCAGCACCGCCGCGGCAGTGGTGGAGGCGTGATGACTCTGGTCCGGGATGGTCTTGCACATTCTCCTTGGTCCATCCCCTCGCTCGCTTCGTCTAATTCTCATTGTAGCTTCCTTGGCATTCACGTACACCTCCGCTCCAACACTATCTCTTTACTTAATGCCTACGTCCCCCCAGCTAGCTCCACCCCTACCGAGGCCCGCTCGCGCCGTACCTTCTCTCCTTCCTCATTCCCCTCTTCCCCGTCCACCTTCATCTTTGGGGATCTTAATGCACACCACCCCTCCTGGGATTCTCGGGGCCATCCTAACTCTCTCGGCTCCGAAATCTACTCCTGGCTTCTCGCTTCAGATCTTGAATCACTTAATGACCCTGATACTCCCACTCTCTTGCAGCAGTCTTCTGGATGGCGTACCTCCCCAGACCTCAGTCTGGTACCTTCGTCTCTTGCTCCTAGATGTGGCTGGTCCGTCCTTCCTGATCCTGGATCTGACAGCCTCTCCATCTCTATTAAGATTCCTCTCATCCCACACTATTCTCCCAACGAGCGCAAACCCTCTTACAACTTTAAAAAAGCTCGCTGGGATGACTACAGGACTCATGTAACTTCTCATTGTCCCGACTCTGACTCGTACTCTTCTCTTACTCTTACTAAAGCCGCTGCTTCTTTCTCCTCTATCATCCTCGAAGCGGCAAAATCTTCAATTCCTTTCGGTCGTACCCGCCAGTCCCCGAAAGCTTGGTGGTCCGCGGAACTAGATCAGCTCGTCCATGCTCGCCGCAAGGCATTCAGACGGGCCCATCGAAGTGAAGCGGATCGTCAGGCTTATGTTTCTGCATCCCGTTCCGCCTCCAGAGCCATTGCTAAAGCGAAAGCTGATGCTTGGCAACGGACAGCGTCCAATCTTCGCCTTTCCTCCAACCCCCGTAAGGTCTTCTCCCTCCTCCGCTCAGTAGCTGGTACTCCCAAATCCTCCAGTTCTGATCCAACCTTTCCCGGGTGTAGCTCTGCTAAGGCTACAGCCACCCGTTACGCTTCTTTTCTCAAGAGCCACTTCTCTAGATCCCTTCCTTCTAATCGCCGTCCTGAAAACCGCCGCTTCCTTCGTGAGCTCCGCTCCTCTACCTGTACCTGCCCATCCTTTTGCTCTCCTTTTAGCCTGTCGGAGCTTACCACAGCTATTAGTCCTCTGTCCTCGTCGACTGCAGCCGGTCCTGACCACGTCTCGTACCCTCTCCTCCAAAATCTTCCTCCTTCTGCCCTTGCTTTTCTTTTGTTTATCTTCAACCTCTCTTGGTCCACCCACTCCTTTCCCTCCGCCTGGAAATCTTCCACCATCTACCCGGTGCACAAATCTGGCAAACCCACAGACGCTCCGTCTTCGTTTCGTCCTATCTGCCTTACATCTTGTATCTCGAAACTCTTTGAGCGTCTCGTGCTAGCCCGTCTGTCTTTTCTCCTCGAATCTAAGGATCTTCTGACCGGTTTTCGCCCAGGCCGTTCTACCACTGACCAGATAGTTCTTCTTACTCAGTCAATCTCCGATGGCTTTCACAACTCCAAGCCTTGTGCAAGGACTGTGTTAGCCACCGTTGATTTCTCTCGTGCCTTCGACTCGGTCTGGCATTCAGCTCTCTACCACAAGCTTCTGGCCTCTGGCCTGCCTCCTTGCTTTGTTCGCTGGACCCAGTCTTTCTTATCGGACCGTCGTGCACAAGTGGCCTTTCGAAACTCTTCCAGTAACTCTTTCCGAGTTCGATGGGGAGTCCCTCAAGGGTCAGTGCTCGGCCCAGTCCTCTTCAACCTCTTCATTAACGACGTTTCTTCCGTGCTCCCTCCCTCAGTCCGCTTTTCACTTTATGCAGACGATCTTGCTATTTGGGCGTCTTCTCACATTCACCTCGCCACTGCCGCCGTCCAAGAAGCTCTGTCTGAGCTCGAGGCTTGGTCTTTAAAGTGGCAGCTTCCTCTAAATCCCGCTAAATGCGAAGTCTCCTTCTTCAGCACCGCCACCCGTGAAGCTTCCGTTCAGCCCTCCGTCTCTTTTGGGCCGCCCCCTCTCATTCAACGCTTCCCCCAAGTTCCTCGGAGTAACTTTAGACCGAACACTTTCCTTCTTCCCCCATAGCTCTGCCCTGAGATCCACTCTTTTCCCTCGTTTAAGATCTCTCAGGGCTGTTTCATCCGCTTCTTGGGGCCCTTCCAAAGAGTCCCTTGCTTCTCTCTACAAGACCTTTCTTCTCCCCGTCCTCACTTATGCTTCCCCTGGTTGGTTCCCCTTCATTTACGCTAAACATCTTCAACACCTAGAAGCTACCCACCGCTCCGCGTGCCGTGCGATCACTGGCTGCTGTTTGACCACTCCTATTCCTCTTCTTTTGTTGGAAACTGGACTTCCTCCCCTCTCCGTGACCCTCACCGCTCAGTCGCTCTACTCTTATGAGCGCGCTCTTCGCCTCCCACCCTCGTTTCCCTTGTCTTCTCTAGCGACCCTTTCTGTCCCCAAGCGCGTCCGTTCCTCTTCGTGGCGCTTCTTCTGTACTTCTCATCCACTTTCTCCACCTGTTTCTTCTCCGCGTGAGCCCCTGGTCTCCTGCCCTCCCTTCCCCCCGTAGTCCCCTCCTCTGTTCTCCGTGTCACTAGCCCTGTCCTCCCCCTGCTCCCGTTCCGACCCAGTCCCTCTTCGCACCGCTTTGGTCCGAGACCACCTTTCCTCCCTCCCCGTTGCTGACCTGACCATCTGGACTGACGGCTCCGTTATTGGACGACTTGGACCAGGTGGCTCGGGTGTTTTCATAAACTGTTCTTCATGCTCTTCCACTTTCTCTCTTTCCTTTCATGCTGGTGCGCACTGTTCAAGCTTCACAGCTGAAATGGTTGCAATCCAGCATGCTCTCTCTTGGTCCGTTTCCCATCACTCCTCATGTCTCTTTTCCTCTCTTCTTCTCTTGTCCGACTCTCTCTCGGCTCTGACCGTGCTCTCTTCACCCCCGTCGCCCCTCTTGTCCACGTCTGTCCACTCTGTCTGGTCCTCTTTGTCGTCCCTCTGCTCTTCCTCGATCTCAGTGTCATTGCAGTGGCTTCCTGGTCACTCGAACATCAGTGGCAATGATACTACAGATGCGCTTGCCAAAAGTGGCACTTCTCTCCCCTCTGCAGCTCCTCAGTGTCTGTCTTCTCTGAAGTCCTTCATTCGTCATTCCCTGTTCAACTCCTGGAGGACTTCCGTTCGTTCGTCTTTGATTTCTTCACAAGTCCCTAGCGTAGCAACTGAGGAGCTGTCCCTCCCTCGCGCTGTCCGTTGTGAGCTCTCACGTCTTCGTTGCAACGGCCACAGCCTTCTTCTCAACTCCTATCTTCACAGGATTGGCAGGTCCACTTCTCCTGACTGCCCTGTTTGTGGTATAAACCACGATGTACCCCACTTACTGTGCTCTTGTCCCTCTCTTCTTCCCGAGCGGCTATCTTCGGGTCCTCGGGCTCTGTTTTTGATCTTTGGCATCGCCCGTGGGGGGTTGCCCGCCTCCTCGGTCTCCGTGGCGTTCCGCCACGCCCCTATCCGCGGGACGGGGTCGGGTAATCCAGCCAGCCAGCCAGCCTTTCTTCCATGTGGCCTAGTTGTTATTTATCCGACTCTCATTCCTTTTGTACTGAGTGTTTAGGTAGAATGTAGAGCAGGGTTGTCCCAGCCCGGATAAAATGAAAAAAACCCGACGGGCGGGATTAATGACGGGTTTTATGGGATTTATGGGCGGGATTTATGGGTTTTATGGGATTAATCATTTTTCTGCTCCCAATCATGATTTCTGTACCTCTATCCTCGACGAAGTCATGAAGTATGCTACTATGCTCTATGGACGTTATGGTGATGAAGAGCTCTCATTTATGCATGTGTTCACACTCTCAACTAAAGCTTATTCCAAGCAGTTGGTCTGAGATATTTTGTGAATCTATCCCCTTTTATCAAATGTCTTATGCCATTCTTAGCGTTCATTCTTAGCATAGGGGCAAATCTGATTCACACGGCTGATGATTCGCTGTAGGCAAGCACAGCTTTAGCCAATGACGTGCGTTGTTTGGCTGAAATCGACCTTTATTGATCGTCACTCAACTTTCCCACCTCTCAATTATCTCTGTGTTACTTGCGATTCGAAGTAGACGAACTGAACACAAGTGCTTATTTTTCACATCTCAATCAGTCTGATCTCCTTGGCAACTGCGTTGGTGACACAAAAGTTCCCCCCCCTGGAGTCGACCTCTTTGTATCAGGCGTGCTGACCCAAACTTCAAATCAGGTAAGTAAAACATGTATTTAAAACAAGTAGGTTGTTTAAGTTTTGTTTTTTAGTTTGATATTTCCAAGGCACAATTTCATTGAAACTGAAGCATCTGTAATGCAGTAGTCTTGAACATATATCGATGATTTTATATGAATTCCTGTGAGTCTATTTGATTTAAAAAACTAAATGTGCGTAAGAGGATTGATGGGGCATTCCCACCGGTTGATATAATTGTCAATCGCAACTGACGTGATAACTGACACCGTTGATTTTTGACTAAGCTAACTTAAAATGTAGTTCTACAGCTACTTGTATTTCCTAGACTTTCACTGAAACGCTTTCTAATGTTGGGCTTGACCTACTTCAATACCGCTGTATGATCTGTGTTGTGGGAGGATCTTCGCGTGCTCCTCAACGCAGTGCGTTGGTGGGCTGAACTTATTAGTGTTGACCCATCTCATCAAGCATAATTCTCAATGCCCACTTATCAATCACGAAGCTCACTCATTCACCACTGTATACAGGGGATAGTGACACGTAAAGGGTGGGGGCCCGGAATGTAGAAAGATGTCAGGAAATGTGCGAAAAATATTGTGTAATCAACAGTCTGACATAGTCTGTAATAGAGTGAGTGTGTATTAGAAAGAGTGAAGTCATGAATGAGAGGGATGAGAGAGACTGAGAGCGAGAGATGAAGGGGATAGATCCCCATGCTTGACCATTCGTAGCTGACAACTCTTTAACCACTGGCTGTGAGACGCCAGGGAGTCGAAAGAACAATAATGGTGCGTCTTTTCACTGCGTGTGAGAATGATGGTGTCCGAATTGTGTAATCACTTCAATCAGAAGACTCGCACACAGGTTTTAATTTTCATTTCATTACGCAATCCACATTCAGTTGTCATTTAGCACTGCTTGGGAAATGTAGCATCTCAGCGTTATGTGTAGAGGAGTGAGGGGAGAGATGAAGAGAACTTGTGAAGAAATTGTGTCATTGAGAGTGACGTTATTTAAGTAGTCAATCTATGAGGTAAAGGCAATATGCTCAAATGAAATTGAATTATATTGAGTCAATTAATTAAGCACAAAGTGATATAACTCTACTCATGAAAAATCACAACTTTACTCTTATAAGGCTCTAATAGGAAATAGTGACTACTGTAAGTACAAACGAATAGTAAAGACTTAACCTAATTGGAATTACTTACACGAATTATGACAAAGACATAGCTTACTTGAACGTTCCTCAATTACGAGTTCAACTGCTATACTGTAACGTGTGTGAAATACTTCATCAGTTTTGCTCAACTTAGTTCTAACGATGACGGTCGATTGGTTAATTGAAGATTGATACCAGACCTTTCATCTGCTGACTAAGACTCCCTGCTGTGATTCAATAGGAAGATTGAAGTGTTTGAGCCAGTTGCAAGCTATACATGTATTTGACAGACGTTATGCCTCGCGGCGTTCCTGCATTAGGTAACAACCATTTATTGTGCATGCTGATGTTACTTCCAAATTTAATAACACCGAAGCGCAACAACTCAAAGAAGTTAAAGTTGAGAAAATACATTGTTGATTAAGGAATCTGTTTTTGCTTCTATTATTAATACCCAGGGGATTGTTGTTATCAACTTTACAGAATTTATGTATTGCAACATTATGTTCTCATTATGTATAAGCTAATAATGATAGAATCAAAAAATAAAATCCTTGACAGTTGATTACAGTTGCCCATGCTAGGCCCTAACAGGTAGCCTATTACTGAAAAGGTGGGCTACTCCTGGTAATAGATATATGGTATAGCGTTTAATCCATTATTCAGACAGCCTATTCTGGATTATTTCATTACCTAACAGTGTATATTCACTGAAGATTATAGGCCTATCCTTGATCTGAGTTAAACTCATCCTTCTGTTTTACAGACTACTATGCCTGGCAAGCGGACAAGCCCAATTTGGAACAGCTTCACAAGAATCCCTCAAGGTCCTCCGAAGTGGATCTATCAGTGTAAGGCCTGCTCTACGACGCTTCAAATGACGAGGGAGCGCGTTGATCGTTTATCCGACCATCTGGACAAGAGTTGCCCTGGCCAACCACTTCAATCCAGAATTCTCGACCGTAATGAAACCGTCGAAAGTACATCACTTGTTGCTGACGACTCTCCATCAACCCGCGACGGACACGGGGACTCTTCAGACATTCCTTCAACTGAAATATTGTCCATTGATGAATCCGACTCCTCGAAACCTACTCGTTCCAAGAGTGATCAAGACATGACGCACGTGAGTGGTCCAAGTCAAGCTACATCTTCAGGATCAGCTTGTGCAAATTCTTCAATTGGTGAACCGACAAAAAAGCGCGCCCGTCCTTCGCTTTCGCGTGGACTTGAAGGAAGCTTTATCCGCACAACTGAAGCTGACAGAATGAAAATTCAAGAAGCTGCTGCAGAATTCTTCTTGAAAAACCGACTCTCCTTCCGTCTGGCTGACTGTCCTTACTTCCGCAGTTTCCTTGAAGTGTGCAGACCTGGCATCAATGGACCGAACGGCACAAAACCAGTTGTCAGTCGAAAGATGATGGCCGGAAAATTGCTAGATCAAACTGAGGCTAAGTGGACCTCAACGTGAGTGGTTCCTCAACGGGAAGAACGCTATTCTTTCCCAAGATGGCTGGAGTGATCGACATAATGAGCCAATTATTGCAGCAAGTGTGCATTGCGATGGTGAGACCTACCCTCTTGACTTTGAACCCACTGGTACCACGACGAAGTCTGCTGAATTTTGCGCTGAATTAGCTCAAAAGTCGATCGAAAAGGCAGAAAGTCTGTATGGATGTTGCATCACTGGTTTTGTTTCAGATAGTGAGGCAAAAATGATTAAAGTTAGAGAAAAACTCTCTGAGTGGCGCGACGGTCTAATGGTTGTAGGATGTGCTGCACATGCATTGAACAACGTTGAGAAAAAGGCAACACCACCAGCAGTGATGAAGCATATCTCAAGTGTTGCTCGATATTTCCGAGAACACCACAAACCTGCGGCCTTTCTGAAAAAGCTTGGAGGACGTATCCCCCAGCTGCCGAATGAAACTCGATGGATGAGTCAGCGGTCCACTCTTGAAACGTTTATTCACAACTACCCTCTCTACGGGAAAATTGTCGATGGAGAATGCGATTATGATGAGTCGCCTTGCAGCATTCCCGACAACATTCGAAATATCATCAATAATAGAGGACTCGTGAGTGAAGCTAAGTCAATGCTTCAACAGCTCCAGCATGTTGGGATAGTCTTGAACACGTTTCAGAGTGACAAGAGCAATCTCTCAGACTGCGTTCGTGGATGGCTCCTCCTTTTGGAAGACCAAAACATCGCAGAGAACGTCCGGAAGACTATTCAAAAGAAGTTTGAAGACAACATCACTTTGTGGCATCTTCTTGCTTACATTTTCGACAACCAAAGCGATAATGAACGACCAGATCTGCCTGCCGAACTCTTGACCAGAGCTTATAGTGAGGTTGAAGAATTGATGGGTGACGGAATGTTGGCAGCAATGGCAGCAATGGAGATTGAAGATGAGAAGGTTTTCCCTAAATTTGTGTTTGGTAAAACCGTTCGAGGACAAATGTCGGCCAGCAAATATTGGGCGTTCGTGTCTAAAGTTACAAAATCAGAAAATGGCAAGAACTTTGCTATACTCATGTCCAAGATATTTCTAATCCCTCCATCATCAGCAGGTATTGAACGGATTTTCTCCTGCGCGGGACTCGTACATTCCACTCTTCGTAATCGTCTACACGTCAACAAGGTTGGTCGCTTGGTCCAGGTGTCCAGATTGCTTGCTATGGGCAAAAACGATGCCGGCAAGCTGGTTCCCATCCTTGAGCATTTCAATGTGGAAGAAGACTGTTCTGATGGAGAAGACGAGTGACATTTGTGATAAATTCTTTCTCCTTTATTTTCTATCCATTTTTTTTATTGTTTAGCAGATTGTTTCAGCTGACTTTTAGTTGCTCAAGAATAGGCCTAATACCCGTATTACGCACGTATCCAGTATCTGTATGTTTATGACATTCCTCGCGACTTTTCTACTATTTGTTCTTATACTACTATTTGACTGCTACTATTGTTCTTGTTAATCATGTTGTTTTTAGTTTTTTTACATAAAATATCCATTCAAGCTATCGAACGTTGTTTTACATGAAAGTTGAAATAACCAGGCTTGACAAAAAAGACGAAAAGGAAGAAAGAGGGTATTATTTCACTATTTGTTGAATTTTGGATAGTAGCAGTAATTACCGTATTAAAGTTGAATAATTGAATAGGCCTAACCAATATAAAATATAGGCTACACATACAATAGTAATAGACGAAAATAAAGGTGTTAAAGTCACCATTCCGTTTGGATTTCGGATTTATCAGCTAACTATTAATTATCAGTTTCTATATATTACATGTAAAATACGGCACGTTGTATGTACATAATGCACGTTCATCCAAAAATTCAATTTTCACAAGATACTACTTCCTCAAAAATCACCAATAATCCTGTTCGCGATCGATTAAAAATCCCGTCAATAATCCCGCCCGGGATAGATTAAAAATCCCGCCCATAATCCCGCCCGCGGGATTTATCCCGGGACAACCCTGATGTAGAGTGTAGCTATTTTAAAAGTCTTAGGTTTGACCCGACCTAGGATTGAACCAAGTTCTCCCGTACGCAGAGTACACTCTACCACAAGGCCACAGCGCCGGTTAATGCAACGCAATAATGGTATATGATGCAATGCAATATTTATATTGAACAAGAAAACGCTTATCAGTTCTATCACTCAATGTAGAATTCGCTTAACTTACATGTACCACGCCTATACAGATTTCCTAAACTTGCACCGGTATATCTAATGTTTCTGATAACAAACAAGAATATGAAAATTTAATAAAAAAAACATCAGGTAAAAAACAATGAAATAAATCCCTTACTTATGCGTCTCACCAACATTTATTATTCTTTCTTCCATATCAACAATTTCCTGTTGTAGTCTACCAACGTCCTCGGCTTTCATCGCGAGCTCTATCTTGGCGTTTTGGAGCCTAAAAAATAATAGGAACAATGTAGAGAATGGATAAACTAAGATCAAATGCAACATCAATTCCAGGTATAAATACATTTGGCTATGATAACAAAATGCTGGCTGCATTCTTTGCAGAAATATATTGAAACTGTGCGACAGAAGCGTGATATAAAACACAAAAGGTGATCAAAACGTACGCGGTGTCGATTCGTGTGAAACTGCGGAGGAATGTGAGCTTTACATAAATGACATTTTACCCGTGCATTATACAGCCTTCAGTTCCATCAATTCCATATCAATATGATACAGGTAATCAATGAAAATGGTATCATACACTGATTTGAAAACATGTGTTATTAACACATGCTACGAACAGTGTGATTAAAAGCAGGTTACTTGCAATGAAAATTTAAGTCAAATAAGTAAAAATATTCCTATCAGTAATTAAAGAATCTAAAAATATCAATTTAAACCCAATGAAATTTAATCAAGAAACTATTATTTAAGAGTTCAATGAGCTGTAAATGAAGTGAATAAGAAATCTGGCTTGTTAATGGGATGCATCGATCTTTCCTTTAGTCACAGAATTTCTATAGGATTCATATGGGACATCCACTGAGCTCATGAATTTCTACTAAGTTCTAATTTTGTGAGTTGTGGTGCGGTATTTCGTTGCCAGAATATTTGTGAATATACGAGAATAAATAGAGATTGAATCTTGAGGAAATTTAAAATAGAAAAAAGAGATTGAGGAAAGATTTACTAAGAAATAATGAGTCATTTGATCTTTTTAGTTATTTCAAAGTTCACACACGACCGAAGTAACGGTCGAAACGTGCAGCTTGTAACCGAATAAACAACATCGTCGAACCATGGTTTTCCCTCTGTCAACTTTAACTATGCGAAAAAACACGTATGCAGAGAAATGAAATGAAAAAGCCGAGCACGGTAAAAATTACTGATACGCATAGTGAATCATTCGAATTTAATTTGTAATATTTCAACTAATTTGCAAAAACAAACATACATACATGATCTCGACATGCAATTATGCACATTTACATTGAGGTAAATCTTTTCTATCGTTAAGGTTCAATTAGTTTTGTGACTATTTAATTAGCAAAGCTCTTTTACACTGTTTTCGAATGAATACGATGAAGATACACAAATGTCGGAATGCCGAAAACCCGTGCATCCTTTTAAAGATGCATTGGCTCGGAAAAATATTTTTAAAAAAAAAGACAGTCACAACACACCCGTTTCGCGCGATCACGCTTTGTCAAGGGCTACGGGCAAAACAGAACATCTGAGGTGGCAACTGACGATGAGGCTCAAGTAGTGCTTGTGTGCGAATCAGATCAGAAATCAGTCTGATTTAGTCAGTCATCTGTTGAGCCACTACGTAGGCCTCATCGTCAGTTGTCCCTCAGATGTTCTATTTTGCTCGTGGCCTTTGACAAAGCGTGAGCGCGCGAAACGTCGGGCTTGTTGACTGTTTTTTAAAATAATTTTGCAAGCCAATACATGTGTAAGAGGATACACAGGTTTTTCGACAATCCGACATTTCAAAATAAAAAAGATTCGAAAGTCTGCACCAAATCAAAACTGATTGAGAGATCAAGTAAATGATGAATCGGCAGCATTTGTGCATGAAACTTTGAAATTGAACACCACTTGTAACGGTCGGACATTGCATTTACTTGATTTCATTTTCTTCATTACAGAAGGGACTACCCTATTTAATTTGTACAAGAGGAGCTCTAAGAAATCGTTGTAACATACATGTGTCGGATACATTAAGATTCTGCTTTGCTGATTCAGATGATAAGGAGCATAATAAAAACAAAAATATGAATATAGGAACGTAGTGCAAGAGATTCCAGACTTGTGTCAATTACTCATGAAATGTAATTGATTACAATTGCAAATTACTTACTGAACAGTGTAATTGAACACAATTACTAATTGCATCTCTCTCAATGTAATTGATTACAATTATAAACTACTCCGTTTTTTTCAATTACATTTCATTTACTTGTATATCAATCAATTCTAGATAGTTGCCAGCGATACACTGTCAGTTATTCAACCATTTCTTTTTCCGGGCTATTTTAAGGTTAATTGCTCCCCGGAGAAGCAGACCACGCTTGTAGCAATGACATCATCCCATTTTCCTTCTTCCCCCAAGTGCTTTCGCCTTGCATTTAAGATTCTAACTGAAGATACAGTGCTGATCAGCAAGTTTCATAGCAAAATTCTTTGAATGAAATTACCAGTAGTCGCACATCAGGTACACATCTAAGCAAAAAAATACGCCCTATCGACTAGAAAAATGCAAAGCAATTTAAACTGCATGCTAAATGAATATTTAACAGTACTGTATGTAAAGTAATTGGAATTGCTTCTCAGCAATTACATGGCTAAAAAAGTAATTCATTACAATTACAAATTACTCATCATAAAATGTAATTAATTGCAATTACAACACAAGTCTGAGCGATTCCAATAGCATAACTAAAAATATACACGAATTCAGGAAAGTTCCAACACAAAAAGGTCTACTCCAGCACGATTGCACAAAAGCTTGTTCCATGGAAGCCCGTACATTTTTCCCGTAGTGGTAAAAAGAAGAATATGAATGCTGAAGATCACATATGTGTCTGATCAACTGCAGGAAGATTAACAAGATAACCCGACAGAATGATCTTTCCGTGAAGCTACAAACCAAGACACTTTGCGAGAAGTTTTTAGAAGCAGAGAAGAACCCAAGAGTGCACTTTGAAGAAATGCCCTTTCAAAAATGGAAGAACGTACAACATAAACAAACGCGACTGATTATTCTACCGTAATTAACATAGATTCTATGAATAGCTTCGTATTCAGAACACCAGGCGAAATGCAAAGAAAGCTTCTGAACCATCTCAGGCATGAATTTCAAGTGGACACTCGAGATTTTGAAGAGACTGCCAAAATTAAATTCCAGGTGAGAACGTGAAGCACTTAAGGATATCGTGTTTTAAACATACTTTTCTCTGTATTGACATTGGTTTTTATTTTGCAATGGAAGTAAGCACTTAATTGATCTTCATTTGTTAAGCAGCATAACGACGTCCTGTGTTTCTCTCAGTTGTCTCAAAGCGACCGCCATCAGTTGATGATCATGCAGTCAGCAGCTGATTGGTAATCGGACCCCTGCGTTCGTTGATCGTGAACATTCATTTCAAACCTGCAGCATGAGCCTGACGGTCGACCATGAGCATTTATGAATTTTATTTTGATACAGTAGCATCGGCTCTGACTGTCATCCCATGAGACAGCGGTTATCACACCGAAAGTCAGAAACGTTAAGGAAATTATACAAGAAATGGCTGAAATCGCACTATTGCCAGCATAGGTAAATAATATTTACAACAATAGAGATTATGGCTGACTTTACTAAAATGAAGAAGAGCGTTATCATAAAGTATCATTGAGAGTAGAAGAGAACATCGGGTTTTCAAGGGGGGCACATTATTAGTTGCATGTCGTCTTCAACAGAGGTAAGAATGTTTATGTGCATCAATGAATATTTGACTTAAGTAAAAATAACTCATAAAAATACTTACTAATGGTACTTATAAATACTTCTACTGAAGTAAAGTATACAGATAACATGTAGATAGGAAACACAATTTCCATCAAACATATGTGAATGTGGACAAAGTATATATCGATAGTGTGAACATCGAGAATTCGCGGTAAAGTAAAAATGCGCATGACTCAAGGTATCAACGGCAAGCAGGTTGTGAGTTCGACCAACTTAATATCACTACAAAGGAAAAAGCATTCATTCTTACTGACTGTCACGGTTACAATGAAAAAGAAATGTAGTTGACTGTTAATCAACATGATAGTTAGCAGATAATTCAACCGATACCCATATGATAACGTTACAAACATGGTTGAGATCAAATCATAATGTTCGATAACTAAACTGACCTCTCGTTTTCACAGTATTCACTAGAGATATACAATATTTTTCAATTTCCGAGCTGTGAGCTTCACACAAATTGTGAAAAGTCTAAAATCGCTGCATCTACTCAATTTGCTTATAAAATACAATGATTTTATCACTTTTACTACTTTTGATGCACATATTTACAAATCGAATATTGGCTACACGTCTACGAGACATACATCGATTAAAAGCTTATGACTAGGCACTCAACGGAAAACCACTCACTACGACTCCACTATTCTACCACGTTGGAAATCCACACTCAATACAGGGTATAAATAAACGCTGAACAATTGAGCAAGTTCATAAACTGGCTCGCGAAAAACCATGAACTGAAATCATGAATATAATTGAACGGCATTCGTATCTTTCATTTTCTATCACAAGCCTAAAACATACTAGTTTTGCATTTCAATGAAATTTCCCGCGTAGATTTGGAAAAATTCTTTCTGTTATAGGAAGGCTATAAAAAAGCAACCGTCGACTAGTATATACAGTACTGTTCTAAAGTTTTGAAACACTTCTCATTTTTGTCGAAGTCATTTGATTAAAAACGTTGATTATGTATCATCAAAATGATTTATTATTTCATTACAAACTCCGTTTCCTACAGTTTAGCTTAAGTAATAATGGTTTATGCAAAATGACATTGTGACTCATGTTTTCACAATCATGAAATCTAGAAATCGGTAAAGCTGTCTTTATTTTTCTGTCTTCATTTCTCATTTGCATTATACCGGGAGGTGTGGTATCATTTCTTTATACCGGGGTGTGTTCTGTTGAGAAGACCGGCGACAGGCCTCCACAGCAATAAAGATCGTAATTTCGGCTAGATGCGCGCTTTCATTTATATAGAAATTGTCAAATGGACGAAAATGCTTCAATTGCTTAATTATGCTTGGTCTATGTTGTTTCTCTCTTTACTATTTTGGCAATACTTGTACATACCAGCCACGTGCTATGTACCGGTAATTATTTATCGATTGTGTCTGATACGTTCAAGCTTCTTGAACTGATCAGTCATTTTAAATGAGAGTGAGGCGCTGTGCTCCCTCAAAGGCGATTGTGTGACCAATATCAAAAAAGATTCCACAACAGTTTTTTATCGCCTTCTTATGATAATTAATCGCAACCATCCGCTGTTTTCTACAATGTGAAAAAGTAATCTCACTGAGTTATGGCGCGCCAAGAATGAAAGCTGCAAACTGAAAATTGTTTCTCTTTCAATGTCTATGACACAGATGAAACTTGGCGATTTGACAACTATTTAACCCATGGCCGGCAGTGTCAGCTGCATGCACAGAGATAGATTCCTTTCTGTATGGGGCAGTCTAGAGCGGACATAATCCTATCTCAGCCATTGAATGCAATGGTAAAGCTATAGCTATTGACAAAGATATTCTTCTCTCTTCGACTTGTGTGATTGACCAAGCGTGCGCATTGCAGAAGTAGCTCGTATCAGAGAACCGACGTACTTCAAAAGTCGGATTAATAGCAGGCCTAAGTGAAAACTACATATCTTTAACTCAATTTTTCTTCTTGATAAATTCGTCAAACTCGGAAATATTATTCACACCGCTCAACTCTTCACGACCAAAATTTACTGTGTACCTTTAATGCAGTATCAATGTTCTAATTCGTCAGATTTCAGCCTTGAATTTGTATTACGTTTAATGGAAAATTGATCTTCTTGCCCCTCGGGACAAGTTTTGTCGGTTATCATCTGTGTTGATGAAAGTCATCTCTACAACCAAGCACGCAGACAAGGCAATTACTCTCTGTGGTCAGCTGTCATTCTATCGAAAGAGATCGAAAGCTGTAACTGACGGTCATATCTCACATGAAATGGAATTATTAACAAAAATTCATAGTACTGTTTCATCTTCATAACATTTCCATATTATCCCTATATTGTGGAATGCCTCGTTGATATTGATGCATGCAAAGAGTCATTCTTTATTCAACATTAATATACATTTCGTGGATTTGATGTTTACTGAAAATGTACATGTAAATTGCAAATTTAGAGTGTGTAGCCATCGAGGGCTAAAAGAAGGCTGACGTGGCGTTTCTGAAATAAGTCGCCGATGAGACTTTCAGGCATCTTATTCCATCAATTCGATGTTCCTCGATGAGGACGGACATTGTCATCCTTTAAGATAAGGTTGTCCGTTCCATTGATTTCAAAGATCATGAATGGTAGAATTTGCATTAGCAACAGATCCACGCAGATTGATGCCGTGAAGTAGCGATCGAGGAACGCCAACTGCGCTCGACGTTGCAATGAGATGCCGGACATACGTGCCGGACACACCTTGTCTATCAGAGACTTGAACATGTTGATCACACGCTTACATCCATCGGCACGAAAGTGGCGAAAACGACTTTTTCCGTAAACAGTGCGAGTCGCCACTGTTCCACTCGCCAAAGCACCCGGTCCGTTGCAGCAAACGCTTATCTGCTCGGACAGCTGCATGTTGACGATTGAGGCGCTTGAATGACAAAGAATAAACGATCTCAATCGTTTATTCTTTGTGGTTATGAAATGTACTGTATTTGGGGTTATAGATAAAATGCCTAGCGATCTCTCGTAAGAGCTTCCAGTCATCACCATCCCAACAACAGTTCATCATCATTTGTTGGGGGCATATTCTAAAGTTAGACCTGATTTCTATTGCTAGAATATCAAAAATTGATTGCATCATTATATTTACTGACTATTTAGACATATCTCATGATCTCATCATATTGAAACAATGACAGTCACCGCCACGGCGTGAACCTTTATCAAATCTGTGACTTTCAGTGGCATCAGAAAGGATAAGTAAGTGAATCATCCGTGTGCAGTTTTCATTGTTGCTGACTGTAGATGTGTTTTACATGTTTCACTGTTTGTCAGATTTCTCATTCAACATCATATTTCTTTATCTTCTTTGTCATGTCATTCATGCTATTGGTACTAGCAGGTACAGTCCTCTACTACTTGCATAGCTCCCACTCTTCCAAGTTTGATCTTTTTGTACTTTGAAGCTTTGTATCCCTTTCTTGATGTGAAATTTAAATCTTCTATTTTCAAAAATTCATTACCTGAAAATGGCTATAGATGATGGCTGAAAATAATCGTCAGCACAAATTACATATGCTCTATATACACATTTGAAAAGGTACATACTACTGGACTTAGGTAATAATTGAGGATGGCTCGTTCACGTTCAAGAAGCACATATGCATGCATGTACTGGTGTCTATGCTCTATCTGCTTAGGAGATAAGAGAACATGGAAATATACAATTTTATGGAAGACAAATTCTATTGTAATTCGTCATCATTTTTGATGTCCCTCTTTGATGTCTTTTAGTATGAAAGGTAATCATACTTTGGGTGGAACAAAAGTTTTGTCGTTAGGCTTATATTTTAGAAAAACAACATTCTGTATCCATAAAAACACTTTTATTCAGTAATATAATGTCCTTGTGCATCAATGACTTGTTGACAGTGCTCTAAGAGCAAGTCAACCTGTTCATGTAAAGCATCTTCGGAGACACTACGAAGGTACTGCAACGAGGCTTCTTCCACCTCCAAAGAGCTGTTGAATGTCTTATCACGCAATGCATTCTTCAACTAAGCGAAAAGAAATCTGTCACACAAATTGAGGTCTGGGCTGTATGGACTTTGCCAAAGTGTCGTTACATTCCTTTCATCAAAAAAATGTTTCACGAGACTTGCTGTATGGGGACGTGCATTATCCATTTGCAGACTGATCTGATTCAAACGCACCGGCCTTGAACGAAGTGTTCTCCAACGGTCTCCAGTATGTACGCTTGAGGTATTCAATCATTCTTTGAGAGCCTACAGTTGTTTTGTGAGGTAAAGCTTGTACGAGAACCGCTTGTTTGCCGTGAACATGACAAAAAGCATCGACTTTCGTGTTGTCATGCTTGATGTGCGAACAACTTGCCTTCTTGGTTCGTCCTTGCGAAGCCACCTTCGGTTATCTGATTTCGTCCCATGGGCATCCCATGTGATCCATGTTTCATCCTCCACGGCGTATAGGTCGTAATTCTCGTCCTTCATGGCGAACAGAGCACGACGCAGATGCTTTGCGCAGTTGACTCGCAATTGTCGATGGTCGTCAGAAAGTTCGTAGGGTACCCAGACAGAGCAGACAAATCGAAGTTGCAAGTCTTCTCGAAGAATGCGTAAGATGGTAGTGTGGTCACTGTTGAGCTGCGTAGCGAGATCTCGAGATCTCGAGATGAGGATCTGCTTCGATCAGTTCGGACACCAAATTCGTCACTTCATCTGTCCTGGAAGTCCTTGGGCGGCCAGAACGTGCGGCGTCGTAAAGTTCCAGATCATCAATCCTGTTCTTTAGCCAGCGTTGGACAGTCCTCAGTGATGGAGAATCTTCGCTCCAGGCATTCTTGAGTTCTTCGTGAATTTCCGTAGCCGACATCCCAAGTTTGTTACGTGTTATAGCGTAGAAGCGGTAATGCGATTTTTCTGCACTCATGTTGAGACCGTTGATTGAAAAAACAATGTGAGGACACACATTAACCTTACTAAAATCGAAATAATATACATCCAATCGTTGTTCGTTGCAGTGACGTCACCATCCAATGAATTGTCCAAAATGAGTCATAAAACTTCATTAGAGAATCAATCTAACTGAATATCTGATCGGCGAATGCATCAAGGTTGGCAATGATGTATCGCAATGACCATGATTACTCATTCTTAAGTCGTTATCAGACAAACGACAAAACTTTTGTTCCACCCGAAGTATTTGAACAACTGTTTTGTTATTACGGAAATTATCACTAGTTAATAGACTTTTCCCTTAATAAATGAAGAGATTTGCATGAAAGAAATTCAATAGAAGAGTCTACGATGCAAAAGATTACAAACATAGATGCAACTTTTACGCATCATTGCTTTCTTATTAATTTGAAATTTAAAATGATGATTTTTACACGAAAAGTCTTGATTAACCCCTTAAATCATGGGTAAGGACCACAATCTCTAATTTCCCATTGGTGCTTGACCGCGACAGATTCGCTACGCATGCGAGATTCTTTATAAGCACTACTGTTTGGCATAATTCACCAGCAAAACTTCGATGAAAATAAAAAGCACGTGTATTTTCAAATCCTAAGCTTAACTTAAATTCGATTTCTTTGAATACTTGTCCGGTAGTTGATTCTGTGGTGTTGGATAAAGTTCATCTATATGTAGACTCAAAAGAAATTATTTTCCAAAAAATAAGAACATGCTCTGTAGCAGATCTGTTGTCACTGCCTTCATTTCCACAGTCGCATCAAGCCAAGTTCTTGGCTCCACAAATCAAAACATTACTTACATGTCATTCAGTTCCCGGACTTTCTTGGAATCATCGTCGCGTTGCTTCAATGCATGTTCAAGTTCTAAAAGAGATCAACAGTCAAATTAGCAAGAAAATTCTTAAAATACCAAAGACGTTACCAGTCGACATTTCCGCCTTCTTTTCTTTTAACACCTCTTGCTTCTTCTCTTGTCTCTTCACATTCATTTCAACCTAGGACCACAGGATAAGTTAATATCAACGGTCCATTAAACAAAGTCAAATCGTATTTTCGGCTCCTTTTTGAAACTTTGCATCAAAACATATTTCGCTTGCTGTGCATGTGTGTACATGTAATGTAAACGTGTAAATTGGGTATATTATGCTAGATAAGCGATGAAACACTAATAAGCCATACATTTTTTCCAGCATGTTATGCACGTGTACATGTTCAGTTGAATTTAGATAGGAAAATGTCCACAGACTTGAACAATTTAAGCACTAAGTTTATTAGCAGACGTACCCCTTACATACCAACATTCCAGAGGATGCGCCTGCTCAATTTCACTAGTCGCCCAAACTTCAGTCACTCACTATGTACGTATACAACCAATACGTACAATACGCACACGTACCTGTATGTCAAATAATGATCTGATCACCGTAACTTTCATATTTAGCACTCCAGGAGGTGGGAGCCCATAGAGATTGCCTGACTATTAATTATAATGTGTACATTAATTTGGAATTTTCAGGACAATGCGAAAGGTGTGGTGATGAAATTTGGCATGCGGGAAAACATAGATGTGAGAGTGAGAGTAACATAAATTCGCGTAATTAGTGGAGCTGATTAAGTGAATAAAGATCTTAAGGTTATTGGCACTTTTTAGCACTTGCCTAACTTGCGCTTTATATATTTGTTATGCTTTATGCACGTTATATGTGCACTGATGTTTTACAAAGTACATGTACTTCACATGTCCTGAACAAAAACAAGTATGATAGCATCGTACGAGTAGACATCACAATTCTGAGTTGCATTAAGTGTTGTTATGATTGTGTATTCGCAGAGATCTTGGCTTATTTGCAATTTATTATTTTGCTTTCAGTTTTGGCTTGTCAGTGTACATCTCATTGATTGATTAAATACTTAAAGCAAGCTCTTGATTTATAACTTCAAAATGATACGAAATTACAACTTAGTCAAAATCAATCAACGTAGGCAAAATGCGCGTCATGAAATGTAGGCCTACATTGTACATTGCACAATGATAAAAACTGCAAGTGTCAAGAAGAAAACAGTTACGAACAGATAGTATTGCTTACATCTTGGATCCTCTTTTCCATTAGTTCCCGAAAATCTTTGAAATCCTTTGTGATAATCCTGTCCTCTTCTTCGATCCGAATTCTGTAAGAAGTATATCATTTCCTTTTCCATTTCATTGAAGGCAAGATCACGTAAGATGCCTAATTTTGCACAAAATGTCGTTTTTTCATTTAAAGAAGAGACATAATGCGAATAAGATTTTACATATACAATGCTGGTCAAATTAAAAGACGCACCTGCCAAATTTAAAGAAATAAGGAATTTTAAATTCTGGGCCAAACACTGATAGCAGAGTCAAATTATGTTCCTTGTTTTCAAGTAAATGAGTGTCAAGGTTAACTAGTGTTGATTAGCACTCACATCATCCATTTGTGTTCCGATTTTGCGGATGGAATTTAGTTTCAAAGACGATGAAGATGTGCGAGAATTATGTAATTCTTTCGTTTAAAGCAAAGAAATTATCAAGTGATATATTTCTTGTGCTTTATATGAAGAAATGCTCAGTAATGCTCACGCTCAATGTTTACGCATTACGAAACTAACATTGATGCAAACTGCTGATCAAATATATTTGAAGAATTGAAAAAGCAAGATTTGAACCATCAGAATTGGAGCTTCTTGCATTTTTCAAAGTCTGCGTGACTAACATAACTCCTAAATACTGGTTATCTTTTTCGAGAAAGTTGAATCATGAACACGACTCACTCTAGCGGTCAAATTGCATTTCGAAAATGCATGATGTAGGAAGCGAATACGAGTAGGTTTATATTGTGCGTAGCAATAGAAGCTCGTAGTGTGGAATCTGATTCACTGACTAGGTACGACACCTAGTAACTTTCGAAATGTGAACGCAAGAACAGAAGTATTTCATGTAAAAATTCCATCGGCATTTATTTGATGGATAGAGAAACATCGAGGAATGACACCTGTACAACTAAAAAGATATTTGCAACAACATGACACTTGTATTCTGCGTCGGCGAATGAATGATGCCGACCAAGGTAGCAGAAAAGCTAAAAAGAAACAACGACTGACCCATGAAATATTGAAAAGGCGACTAGATTTCACACAGACGTGTGGAAATTTCTGAATGTGAAGCAGACAGATCATAGGACACTTTATCAATGACAAAAATTTTCATTGGTCCTACGCAGGATCAGGAGTTCAAACTGGTCGACTGACCGAGGAGCACCCTCGATCCCAAGCACCGTAGGGACATCTGGAGAAATATGAAGGGTATAGTTGCTCCTCTATCAAATTACGAAGCTTGTAAAGACATAGTTGCTTGATACCAGATTCAAGGACATGTGAAGGCTACATCAGTAGTTGCACCATGCCTCTTGTTATAAATTGTCATATTTCATATGACTAAAGCAAGAAAAAAGTTTCCTACTGTAGAAGAAAACGTTGATTTGTACTATTTTTTCATGGGTGCTTCTAAATAAATTGACCAGCACTGTATATTGTGGCACATACATGATATAGAAATTTTTTGATTCTGACTATCGACTTTTTCCCTTGAGAAGCACTCCATTAAAATGAGACATTTATTAATACAAAGAGGGTCGCATTATTTGCTATTTACAGTGCAGTCAAGGCTAATAGGGGTTTAAGTATCTATATCATAATTTTATTGTGTTACATTGACTTCGTAGGCGTCTCAATATTTAACTTATATTAACTTGCAATATATTACACATGCCTAAGAATATTTGACTGATGAATAATTCTAAAAAGCAATATATTTTCATGTTATACGTTAACATGCAAATAAGATATAAACGCATGCTAAGTTAATAATAGGTGCGATATTTAATGATAAATATCTTCAGAGATGCAAATTTGTCATTCTCTCAGCCTTTAAGGCAGAACAGCAATCTCAAGAACAACGAAAAATTATATTTGAAGTAATGTCCAAATTGTTGGGTAATCCTTGATTTAATGATGTTATCATCGATTAGTTATTTTACTTATTAAATTTTGCGGAGGATCAGTATCTAGAAAGATGACATAAATCCGTACACAGTCAAAACGAACATGCCACTTATCTAATCATTTCCTTGGATTATTTGGCCTCCTCTTCGGAGGTATCAGGACGCATGTTGCGACATATTTTGCATCTTTAATCAATGGAAATTCACGAATATTAGAAAACTGTTTTCTGCTTTTAATTTCACAGAAATGCAAAGGAAACGGACGAATATTATAACAACATTGCCATCACTCGGAAAGCGTGTGCTTTGAGAGTGAAGTAGACTTTCAGTCATCGATTTAAGTGTCACTAAAGTTGTACTAACCTATGATGAATACATACGACAATATAAATAAAAACACGTTTAAAATGTTTTTTCTATTTATTGTCGATTGGTTTATCCGGAAGGACTAAGCCAGATATTGCTGCTTTTCAAAGTCATTCGATAAGCCGGCTTGTTTGTTTTTCATCATTTAATCTGATAGGGTGGAGTTCAAAATTGATATCATGCTTTACAGAGCATCATGTTGACTTAAAAATGAATTTTGGCATTTCCAACTTCTCCATAATTAAAAGAAAAAAACTGAATACCTTCTTGATTTATTTGATACATTGAAGCCATTCGTTGATAAATAGCAGAAACTAGAAAAAGCCACTAGCCTCACAGAAATATCTATAATTACAACATCCAATACTTTGGTTTTGTTGTTGAAGGGCAAATTATATTTCTAATTGACTTTAGTAGCAGGAAGCCAAAGAATCGGGTGCTATAATTATAAATGTTCCAGCAAAGACAGTGACCTTTACTTCTAATAAAATCGTCATCTGCTTTTCATTCAATCAGGACGAAAAATTGGGCGTGATACATCTCAAAAGGATATATTCACATCTCTTCAAACACATTTACAGAGACATCACGACGAAGAGCCTCTCTTTAAAATGATAAAACTCCAACACGAATTGTGCGATGATGATATTTTTTCTATAATAGAACGATTTCTGGAGCAATAAAACATTTTCTGAGTGCTACATCATATTGTCAATCATCTCAGTCCTGTTATTTAGCTATAGGGGAAAGTGCGGTAAAAATTGGAGTGGGGCAAAGGTTGGAAGTGCCATCACAGCGGAAACAAGAAGACTAATTCATTCGAGCATGAAGTCACATATACATTACCATCAGAAACCTCTATAAACAAAAAATTATGTTTGTGCTGTTTCTACATTTGCTGTGGCATATAAAAGATTGATTTTCCGACTTTTTTGAAACTTCTAAGAATTTTATTCTGTAAGTATTTTTGGTTATGAAAAATTGATTGAAGTCATCCATTTTTGCAGAATATTGGATTAGAACGTCTTAAAAATAGCCCGCGATGAACTTCAGGGTTATTTGAAAACTTGTAAAATGAAGGTTTGGTAATCTAAGTGGTGTGCGGCAAAGGTTGGATTTCCCGATGGGGTAAAGATTGGAATGATTGAATATAAGCATACTCGGTTGTATGTAGACTGTTCACGGTGTTGGATAATTTTGATAGGAACTCAAGTTCACAAGTAGCATATTGTAGCAATCTGTGTGTGCACGTGGTCCGAGCGTGGTATTTTAATTACGATCACTTGTGCTGTGAGTGCATCTGGATCAGCTGTTCCTCCATTCTTCATCATTCCGCGCGTACGATGGCAACCACATTTTCTGAACACTGCTCCGACAGGATCTGGTGGTACCTATTGCTAGCCAGTCTGGCTGGCAGACAAGTGACTCGTTCTTGCTTTATCTACAGCATTTCATCGATTACGTCAAACCGTCGTTTCAGAGGATGGTTTTATTGATTATGGACAACCGTGAAAGCCATGTGTCCTTGGCAGCTATCGATCTGTGTCGTGACAATGGTATCATCCTACTCACCCTTCCACAACATACAAGCTCAAAATTACAGCTTTTGGATGTAAGTGTCTTTGGACCTTTTAAATGCGCTTATAACCGCGCATTGAACGATTGGTCCGTCACAAACGCGGGGAAGAGACCAAGTATCTACGACGTTCCTTCGATTTTCAAGCTTGCCTACGAACACATTCACATTGCTAAATATCACAAAAGGCTTTGAAACAACGGGAATTTACCCGTTTAATTTGTAATATCTAGGGACGAAAAAATATGCTCTAAAAATCATTGAAATATGCGCCTAAATATTCTCTAAAAATAGTCGAAATATGCTCTTTTATATGCCCTAACGAAGAACTAAATTACGCATAACAATAAACAATACGCATATTTCTGATAGGTATATGTTTAATACATTGATATGTAGGCTATATCTGTTGTGAAATAACAATAGAAAAATGCAAGTAGAATGTTTCAGAAGCCTTCAAACAATCTAATACTAGGGCAAATGCGTAAAATTTGTGTAGATTCATAATAATATGTATAACTAATACCGGTACCTGGTTAGCTATAATAATACTTTGAAATAGGTCCTTCTATAATATCAATAAATACAAGTATAAGAATAACCATGATAAAACTAATATTCCTGGTAACTTCAATTTTATTTTATTTTTGTTTGGAAACCAATCGTGAGTTGAAGTGAACGACAATGTGCTGTTGCAAATGTTCGGCAGTCAGGTTACAGCGACTGCTACGAAAAAAAGCTTTGAACGCACTGAAACTGCGTTCCACATCTGCACTGGTCAATGGAGCAAATTTCATATTCAGGAGCATATCATTCGAGAAGCCATGAACCAAAGAAGAAAATTCACCATCCAGTGACTTTCTAATGTTTCTGATTTCGTCCCATCCGGGATTCTTTTCCAAACATGAAGTCAACTTACTCAAAGCGGTAAACCCTGTATCGCCTATGGCTTCAAGTGACTTCTTCAAACTTTCGATGATGTCGAGTGATTCAAAAATGGTCAGACCTTTTGTTTCCAATTTAGTAATGCAATTCGCAATGATACTAAACTTAGTCGCAATCGTAAGCAATTCAACACGTAAATTTTCCTCATTGAACAGTTCATGAGCTTGTTCAATGCAAGTAGCATCACTTGCATTTAGACTCAAAATAAAATCTTTCATCTTTTCAAAATTTTCAGCATGATATACCGTACAGTTTAACCACGTACCCCACCGAGTTACAACAGGACATCTCATCGGCGCCGTCACAAAAATTTGCTTAGTGAGTGATATCAAAAGATTTACCTTCGGATAGAGAAGTCTAACTGTTTCCGCTACCCTATGCAGAGCATGAGCCAAACAGGTTAAATGAATCATGCAAGGATACAACGGCTTCAGGGACGCACCCATCTTCTTCATGTAGGCCGCGCCATCAGTTAAAAGCAAAAGCACTTTGTTATACTGCAATTTTTCCGGCCATAAAATAATAAGAGCATCATTTACTGCTTGAGCCACGCTGTTGCCATTCACAGAGTGCAGAATCGTAGAGCTCAGCAAAAGCGGCTCATGATATTCACTTGCATTCAATGATCCAATAAGTATATTACAGATGTATTGATTCATACAATCAGATGCCTCGTCGACAATGAGGACAACGTAATTGTCACCAATTTCTCTGCGAATCTGTTGAATACATTCAACGTCAACTTCTTGCAGTTTTCCTCGAACGGTTGGAACAGAAGGCATGTTAAACGAGGGAATGTATTGTTTAAAAAAGCCTCGAAGTTTGGGATGTTCCATTTTTTGTAGTGGAATATCAGCACCAACAAAGGCTTCACAAATGTCGCGATTAAAAGTCTGTTGTTTGTCGCAATAACTCTTATCCACCATGTTTTTGAGGAGTTGTGTCGAATGAACTTTTGACTTTGCAGTACGTTTGCATCCTTCTGCATGTGCCTTAGTATTTACATGCTGATCTACTTGGCTTCGTTTACATGCGACGACGTTTTTATCGCATACTTTGCAATGAAGTACTTCGCCATCTGTACTGAACACTTCTGCACCAAAAATATTGATAAATGTCCGCAGACGTGACGATGTAGTGGATTTCACCTTCGGCATGATGCTGAGAATGATGTCTACTGGTTAACTGCTAACGCCAAGACAATCATTATCATTGAAGTAAGAGAATGTAATCGAATGTGTTATGAGTGGAGACGGAGATTGGCTAACCAATACGTTGTGTGATAATAGGACACTCGAGAAGCGTTGCTTGGCACGCTGAATTTCCTGGAAAACATGAATTATGACGTACCACCGCTGCTGTCCTCTGCGCCGTTGGCTTAACGAAGTTGAAAAAAGTTGTTCTCCATCGGTCTACTTACGACAAGCTACAAGAGTCTGTTGTCAAAGTAATAGAATATGCACTTAATTCTTGAAAAACGCAAAATATGCTTTTATATGCTTTTATTACGAAAAACGATAAAATATGCATTTATATGCTTAATGCATATTTCTTCGTCCCTAGTAATATCTTCACCGAAGAAGATTTCGCACCCGCTGACGCACTACTGCCAACTCATAGATGCTCCGGTACCAGTGTCATGGAAGAAGAAAATATCACACAGAACATCGAACCCACCGAAATATCTGACCATGTTTCAAATGTGATTTCATCGGAGATGATTCGTCCGAAGCCCAAAGTGATCTATTCAGAAAAGAAAAAGGGCCGAGCAAAGGGCAGCTCGAGAGTGCTAACTGATAGTCCTGAAAAAGTGGCGATTGAAGAGAGAGACTTGAAAAGAAAACTGAAGACATCAGACGAGAGCAAGAATATGAAGAAATCGAAGCCATCGGGATGTCTGATCAGCCACTCACCAATTGCGCGAGGGGATGAAGCAGGAACCTCCAGCAAAAGCCTACAAGTACCATCTGTTATATTTGAATCTGAAGACGAAGACACAGAAGCGATTGAATATAGTCATCAAGTCGAATATGGAGATTATGTCATTAATGTTTCTGTAGTATCATCGAAAGGAGGAACG
This sequence comes from Prostheceraeus crozeri, assembly GCA_907163375.1. Taxonomy (NCBI): domain Eukaryota; kingdom Metazoa; phylum Platyhelminthes; order Polycladida; family Euryleptidae; genus Prostheceraeus; species Prostheceraeus crozeri. Next base: position 159,442 of record CAJQUW010008670.1, read on the forward strand.
AAAAACTTTGTTGGTCATGTTGAAGACACTAATGATGATCACGACATCACAGTCAAATTCATGAAACAGAACAAGACAACACCATCTGCATTCTTCTTTGCCGATACTCGAGACACTTCGACGGTTAAAATAACTGATATTGTTTGCAAATTATCCCCTCCGACAACAGCAACTACCACCAGAACCCAAGGAATACTATCTTTCAAAGAAGATTTAAGTGATTTTAAAGTTTTTTGGTAAGACTGTATTGAGCAGTGTGTTTGTTGTCTGTTACACTAATTGTTTTTATCCCTTTCCCATGGACCGAATTTAGGCCTATTGTAATTTTCATCTGTGTATGTTTTTGCAATAGAAGATAATCGTTTTTTTAAAATTTATATGCATTTGTTTTTCTTTCAGTAGAATTTGGAAAATTAGAGTATTTTAGATATTTCCATACAAGTACTAAATTATTTCAATTATATCAACAAGGGGACCTGGGCCTATAGGCCTATATGTTATAGGCCTATCATTAAATACCTAATTACACACATATTTAACATAACTTATTGAAGTATAACTTTCTTACAAATAGCCAAAAGGATAACAGAGCATAGATACAAAAATGGAAGAAAACAAAAAATCCAAACTTTACCCCATGGCGTTCCAACCTGCATGGGGCAAAGATTGGAAATCAGTTGCTGTTAATTAATGATTAATTAGACCATGATTGATATCGCCTACGATAATAAAATCACTCAAACATATAACTCATATTCCAAATGACTGAAATATGTCGTGTTTAGTTAGAACAGATATCGTCAATGGGGTACAGAGAAGAAAATTCAAAAATTTCCAACCTTTACCCCACCTTCCCCTATACATGACAGTTTTATTGAAAACGTTTTCCGAAAATTTTCTTTGTGATTTAGCTAAATAAAACAATGTCTCCAAAATAGACGTGTGGTCATAAGCTGATGATGCATTAGTTTGTGGTCTAGTCCGAACGATGTCTAAGAACGTACCCTTCCAATCGAAGTTTTTCATTTTCTTCATTCTGATCATCCAGTTGCTGAATCATGTCCTTTTCTTTAGCCTGCAACTCTGCAATCACCGTCTCGTGTGTTTGGATGGTCTACAAATATTTCGAAATGCTTTCATCGGCGTCTGATGTCGGATGCTTCTATTCTTACCTTTCTGAGATCCTCGAGCTTCATTTCAACTTCTGCTACTTCATGAAGAAGATCATCCAAGGCTCTGCAAGAAGTGATTGGCACTGAATATGCAAGACGTAAACAGGGTTGGGCGAGACTTCTGCGAGATTAATAGACTTTCTTGGCTTATTTTGAAAGTGTGTCGAAGTTGATTCAAACGTAATTTAATATGTTCACGTAAACCCCATAATTAATGCGGTATGTGGTATTAAAGCGGTACTTACGCATACCTCTTTAAATTCAATAAATAATATTGAATATATAATAATATTATAATATATATAATTGAACTATTACAAGAGTATGCATGAATAAGTCTTTTGTTGTTAAATTACAGGGTGATTTTAAAGTCCTTACCTGGTATTAAATCAATGTCACAGACGCTACATTTATCGGATCGCCAATTATTTTACACCAAAATGTACCTGAAACTCCAAAGTTTTATACGGTATATTGATTATTATGTATTTCCGTAATAATTAGCATAGAATTTTATTTGTAGCTATTATGCAAAAACGTCAATTGTCTTCCAATAATTTTCATTATTAAAATGAAATCATTACAAAATTTAAATCAATACATTTGTCCATATGTATCGTGAAGGACTTCAAGAAACTGTTCAAAATGTCAACCTTCTTCACGCAAACATAAAGAAAGGCGACTTTGAAAACTATTGAACGCAGCAGAAGTTTCTTGTGATGAAATCTGAGAGATTTCTTCCATGATGAACTTTCGTAATTGTACCAGACTTGCTGGTTATCTGTGATACACTGTGTTTGACAGTTACCCAGTAGTAAAAGTCAAGAGGAGTCAAAGCGGGACTGCGAGCAGCCCAGTAGAATGGACCGTCTCTTCCGATCCACCTTCCTGGGAACTTTTGGTGCAATTGAGATCTCACTTCGAGGGGACAATGGGGATGGGCTCCATCCTGCTGACAGATGGTCGTAGAAAATTTTCTTTTACTCTTCAGTTGAGGGATGAAGAAGTCCACCAACATTGCGTTGTAGGACTTGGAGGTCACAGTCGAATCAAAGAAGAAAGGGCCTATGACTTCATTACAGAACAAACCCCACCAAACGGTAATTCCGGGAGACTTGATCGGTACTTGTTGAATAGCATGAGGATTGCTCGAATCCCATACCACACAATTATGACGGTTGACTCGTCCACTTAGATGGAACGTAGCCTCGTCAGAGAAACATAGTCTGTTCAAAAAATCCTCATCGGCGGCAATCCGTTGTTGGAATTCACTGAACATGGTTACTCTCGAGGTTTCATCATCGGCGAACAGTTGCTGACAAAAAGAAAGTCTATACGGCTTCATCTTCAAATCGTCCCGCAACACATTCCGAACCGTAGAGAAGGAAGTCTCAGCAATTGCAGCTGCTTGACGGATCGACGTAGAAGGACCTTCTTCGAAGATGTCTTTAATTTTGTCGATCTTGTCGTCAGAGTGGCGAGGTCTACCACATCGGGATGAGTCCAAAACTGAACAAGTCTCCTTAAACTTGTTGAAGATTGATCCCATGGTCTTATGAGTCGGAATGCTCGATAACCCTTCATTTCTAATCGAACTTTTGATCGATTCATTTGTTTGATTTAGATTGATTCATTTCTGAATCAAACTTCGCCATAAGAAAAACAACTTTAATGCGCTCTTCGACAATCACCATTCTGTTAACAAATGCAATCACGTTTTGTTTTGACAACAACCGTTTGCATTTTTAGATGCTTAAGTTGACAATGTTTGAATTTTCAATCGGTAATCGGATTTATGAGTTAAGATATCTATGAGTTCTATTGTCATTCAGCAATGGTGTGATGCCATACACAATGAAGTAAATTATTTGAATTCTTTCCAGTGACGCACATCAATTTGAATCTTGAATTCTCATGTTAGAATAGAGTGAAGTAACGTTATACCAGATTTCGTAGTCGAAGTTTAAGAACTTAATATACTCAATTTGTCATTTTTGATTTGTGACACTAGTCTTCCAAATAACAACGCGTAGACATTATAATCAATGTACCATATAAAACTTTGGAGTTTCAGGTACATTTTGGTGTAAAATAATTGGCGATCCGATAAATGCAGCGTCTGTGACATTGATTTAAAACCAGGTTAGGACTTTAAAATCACCCTGTACATCACATTTTATGATTTTTCAAAAATTCCATGATAAACACGCAAGCAATGTAACAGAATGATATATTGCTAGTGACTGCAATGGGGTCAGTCATTCTCCTGATCCATGAGATATGGACAAGGGAGACAAGGGAGTAATCAAGCAGGCAGACTCGATAGCAAAATAACTTCTATTTCTTTCTTAAATCACACTAGCCTTTGAACAGCACCACTGATTTCATCTTTTGAATAATGATCCTTCAGAAACATTTCGTCTATTTAATTCATTAATCAGATCTAACTGCAGGTCCGTCCAGCAAGATGGTTCACACATCGGCCTTTACATATTCCTTTTCCACCGATGATTCAAAGGTTTCTCTGCTTGAAACATTATGCGAATCCTATCACTCAATTGACACTTGCGGACACACTTTTTATAAGTAGTAACGCTTTGTTATTTTAATTACACGGTGTTATTTTATGGTGCCGTGTTGACTTTGACCTTGTCTTAACTGCCAATCTCGTGTTATTGATTTTTATTCGATCTGTTTACGCTCAATCCATTTCATTTGCCATCATTCGGTAGTTGTCCTTGTCAAAGAAAGCCGAAATATTGGATCTAATAGAAGATTTAATTCCTGCGAAGCCAGAGGCAGCACTCAATTATTTACATTTCAATTCAAGAATGCCCAATATACCTATTATGTAGGCAAAATGTTGGTCAACGCGAGAAAATCTTAGCAGCAAAAGCAATCGAAGCTTTGTAAACATTCGGTAGTGACAAATCCTCCTCTTCAACGGCCTAAATTCATATTTTTGTATATCATCACGTGAGCAATGGGAAAGAAAGGGGTTCATTGAAGACATTACGCAACATCATAGGGAAGGGGACGAAAAAATGCGCATTTCCATATCACGTGATAGATGAGCGTATGTTTCATCATCCTTCAAGTTGAGGATTTATTCGTCTTTGGACATGACTCTAGATGGTCGATGTGATGCAGAAGAAGAGAGACGCTTAGTTCTTCCAAAGCCTGTATTTGGTTCCGTGATCAAGCTGCTCACAAAGCACACTGTGATTGAGCAATAGAATACGGCTGTTTAAGTTCTATTTTCTTTCAACTATGATTTGCGGTTGTCAATGTTACTAGAAATAGAAATCAATGTTACATAGACGTCAAAAACTTTGCCGAGTCAAGTGCTACAAGCCAGAGCATAGCATGAAGCAGATGTCGTCCTGCTGGTTGGGCGTAAATGCCTGGCCCGGAGCCAACTCTGGTCTGGAATGATTTTCAGTTCCACAAAATGCATGATGACAACACTTCATGGTGATCTACAACAAACAAAGCATGGAGAAAGGACAACGATCAACTAGACAAAGGCAAGCACTTTTGACAATATAAGGAATCAGAAAATATTGAAAAACTATTGACTAAAGCTCCATGTTCAGATTCTACAATCGAATCGGTTCCGTCAATGCAAATATTGCTTATCATATTCGTATTATCTCCACGACTTATGTTTTCTAACTATTGCTAAATGTGCGTACATTTACATTCCGTAATGTAGTTACATTACACGCTAAATGTGTCGTGCAGAAAGATTGCCCCACCCACGAAAATTCTATGAAAACGTCTCTAAAGCATGTCTAGGAAGCCTTCGTGTTACTTAATGGAATTTAATAACTCAGCTTGCTTATTTCATCATAGTCTCATTCAGTTGCTACCTTTTATGTAAGACGCACATGCATGGACATCATGAAATAAAGATATTAAGAATACATTTGCGATAGGCCTACTAGTAAATTAAGTTAAAAATTAGGAAAAATTTCCATCCATGAAAACTTATAAGTTTGAAGAAGTAGATCGGCAGAACCTATTGCAAGGTGAAAATTCTTCTTGAAGAACTTGTCATTTGTTGATTTCTTGAACTTGCTGAACTGCCGGTCTTTGGGTAGTTGTATTGTGGCTAATCAAGTCGGCCGCAGATAATCAGCGATAACCGCTACAACAATCAATAGAGCAATCACGAACGTTGCACCTTGTCATACTAGCAAAATTTGCAAAGAGTTTTTGCGAGCGAATGATGCTGGAATGGCCAGGAAACAGTCCTGACTTGAATGTTAAAAAGAACCTGCGGCACATCCTGATGCAAAGAATTAATAAACACCAGGCAAAGACAGAGGAAGACATTGTGAAACAATGCCTGGACATCTTAATGCGAAACAATGAAATGGCTGATGATTGCAGGAAACCTATTGAATCGATGTCTCACAGATTAGCAGAAAGTATCATGGCTGTAAGTGGACCATTGACTTATTGAAGTTTGCTTTCTTATTAGCGCATTCTGCTTTTTTAATCAAATTATTAATTGATTAATACACACATGTTCTATTCTTAGAAAACATCAATGAAAACAATTAACGCGAAACACATTCAGATATCTATTTGCAGAAGTAAATATGACAAAGTAGGGATGCAAAAAAAAATGTTTTTTTATCGACCATATTTTAAATATATTTTAAATTTTTTTTGTGCTTTTTTGTCTTTTTTTGATGGTCGAGAGTCAAGCAATATTTTCATAAACACTTTTACGGAATACGCAAATAGGCATCTGCAATGTATTTCATGCTTTATTACAGATGCCTTATCATTTCATTTTCAATTCATTTATCGCAATGTTTGATTTTTGAAAAGGATTACACCATGTCAATTATATAAGAAAGAAAACTATGACTTTGGTTAGATACATATATACGGTGAACTATGATAGAAAAGTCATCGTTAATTTAAAAATTGTATTGCTACAAAAGAAAAACATAACAAAACAACCGTATCGGATGGAAAACAAATCGCAATTACAATAAAACAGTTGATTATGTCAATTGAACTAGCTCTAAACTCACTTACAAGGATGACTTTAATAAATTGCATACTGGTTTCTTACGCAGCCGGATTTGTATAAGAAACTGTTTTAGGCTAATAAAATTGATGGAATGTAAACTAATAAACCTATATTTAAAAAAAACATTTTTGTAAGCGCAAAATTACACAACATCATAAACAAAACCATCATAAAAACATATTGAAAACATTGTTTTTTTATCCATATTTAAAATATCGCAACCCTATGACAAAGTAATAGTTTGATAACATTTAGTTTCCGAAAACTTAGATGAATTTTTGATACACCATCGTTGGGATGAAAATTCGCTCAGTATCTCGTAACAGTCACGGTGGGGTAATCTCTCTGCACAGTACTGTACATCTCATAACAAGATGCAATATAAACGCTTGCATTATGACGGAGCACCGCGCTTGATAACAGTCAGTATACAATTCATGAAGCTACCTACGCCATTTCTTAAATGGTAATAGATAGCTGCTATGCGTACAGCGCCCAAAGTGACAGTTGATTCGCGCGACGATGCATCTGATAAACATATACTTTAAAATGCAGACTTAGGTTTTTACATCTGTCTCCATAGTGAAAAACCTGAAATTGTAAATAAGAAGTGATTGGTGCATCAGTAGCTCAGACTCTAAAACTAGCTTCCTTCGATGAATTGAATAAAAAATAGCAATGAATTACTTAATATTAAGTCAATGAATCATTGTGATGATGGGCTGCAAAGCAGTAGCTAATAATAACTTGTAGATAGCCAAAATCTCCTTATGATTTTCATGAAATTCTCATGAAATTAATGGGCAAATTGTCGGCACCAGATTGTTATTGCCTTTACCTGAAAGTCTATAAGCTGAATTTTAAGTTATGTTTACAATTACGAAGAACTTTTTCATTGGAAAGTTGAAATTGTGTCTTTTCACACAAATTGAGTGAAAACTTTGTAGTTTGCTTGATCTTCACATAACCCGAGCTTTCAACTGTGCAAAAAACATGCATGACAATGTGAGAATCATACAGACTAACTAAAAAAACACATAATCCCTACGTTCTGGAGAATGTCTTTCAGAAAGTTCGGCTACACAGCACACGCTTGCTAAATTTTGACAGAATTTCATAGTTCAAAAGGGCTAATATATAATCCAACAAGTAATGTGTTAGGTATGGCACACCAAGCCATTAACGACTCTCACAACCATTGCTTGCGCTTATGACAGCCGCATGATGCATTCGTTTTTCATGAAGCAAAAACCAGTGCAACTTCGTGTAATTTTAGTTGGCTTATTTCAAAAACTGCGATAATGCTCAAATGTCTAAAATGTGCAAGAATAGAAGAAGCTCTTGTCTTACTTTGTTTTCTCATTGTTCCGGCCATGTTGATCAGTGTACTTTACGATTGTTTCCGTCTGTAAAAGAGCAAGTTTCGATTCAGCCATTTCATCAAGTCAGTAGACAGGATATGCATGACAACTCTCTGATGAACGATAATCACAGAAGTGGCTGATGGCCGATGTTTGATATTCTTAAGAGCAGTTTCACTGTAAGACTTCTGATGTCGGCATCTAGTAGACGGCGACTAAATAACACTTTTTCTCCATGTCGATGAATGAATATTTAACGACATTTGTTTGCTTAACTTTGTTGCAGCATGCAGTCAAAATTTATTTGGTAACAGAGGCTGATTAACAAGTAGCGTGTAATTCTAAATTTCTGTGCTATCAATTGGATCTGCAAATCAATCTTGATGTTCAGGAAGTCTGGTCCGGTGAAACAGTGCAGATGACATAACCGCATATTCCAACAGCGGTGTGGTGGAGGGTTTCTGGATGACAGCTATGACCATTTTTTTGTGACTTTTAGTTTCTAGGGATTTCTGATAACCTATTTTTAAAAGCCCAGGAAACATCAAAATGTTTACCTTTTACAAAAGTACTTTTTGAGAATTGTGAATTTTTGTCATTTTCTTACAAAATTATGTATCTTAATAAATCCAATCACTCGTATTGACTAATGATTAAGTAAATATGAAGTTATTATCAACATGTTCATTCATACACGAATATATCTGTGCAATTATTATTTGAATATAGCTACGAATAGTTACATGCCTTACCTAACTATCATGCCTTATAAATTGAATTAGCAGGCATCTTTGTGCACGTTTTATAACTAAGATGGCAGTCGACTACACGAAATTTACATTTATTTTCAGACATGTCTATTTGAGTTGTATTCAACGTCGGTTAGCTGCCCCAATTCATTCAAGCACACTCCCAACATTGTCTTTAGATGCTTTCATGAGATAACTGACCAAAACACATCGTTCATCAAAGTCATACCATCAATTTCCAACTCATGCACCCATGTTGAGAACGATTGAATCATCGTGGCATAAAAAAATCAGAGGGGGTCCAGGAATCCTCCCGAGTTTTCGGAACTCAAAATATTCGGGTAAATAGGGCTAACACAAGGTATACCCAATACAAGTTTTGGGCCAAATCTTGGGTCCAAGCCCAAGTTTAAATAAATGAATGAAATCAAGTAAACGAAGTGCATTCTTTGTATTTTGTGCTGACATAAAGATTCTTCTAGAGGCCAAAATTCCTACTGGCCCCTTGAGAAGTATGGTAATAGTGGGAAGCGATTTATTATTGCAATAACTGTAATAAGTAGCCTAAGTACATGTATTACGTCATGAAGTTTTCTTTTAAATTAGCCTACACTGATATAGGCTACTGACTAATTGAAGATCTTTGATTTCATTATGAATGAGTTGCACATTGCTCATATCTAAGCAATTGTTTTCATTTTATCATTCAGAAATATAAACAAACTTGATAAATATTATGGCTGCGGAGTAGGTGCATGGTTAAACATACGACGTATTTAGAATGCGAAATCGGAATGAATTTATTTTTGGATAAATGTCGGCTATCGCAGAAAGTTAAGGGTGCGAAGATATAAAATATACGGAATCTATAAAAATTCAATATACACAAATGCAACAAAATACATGCAAGTTTACACTAGATACGTGTATGAACTTTCAATGCACGGTGTTGTGAAGCCCAGAATGAAATAGCTAATAATCACAAGTATTTCATTTTTGAAATATTCTGTGAATCCAGTAGAAATTTGATAAAATATCATAACTTTATACTCTTATCCTGTAGCTCTTTTAAGATTCAAATCAAAATATTAATTTTTGTAACTGGATCTGTATATATTCAGCATTAATAGAAAAACCCAAGTTCTGTACCACTTACCCAAGGTCGACCCAAAACCCAAGGTCAAACCTTGGCTAACAGAAGGGTAAAATTTGCACTGACATACAATGACTGTGTGTCCAAAGTGGACCAAAATTCACTTAACACTGGCTGTATTCTTGGGGAAAATCAGGCACTTTACTACTGTTCCTGTCCTATATTTATGACTGATTTAAGGATGCTAATGATAATACTCGCAGTATTGCTTTAGATGAAATTTCAAAAGCGAGTGTTAGTCTGAATTGCTTTACAGAGCTCATCGATCTATAATAGAAGTATTGATTATTCTTCTTCAAATGAGCGAGATCAGCTGAAGATAAAATCATGTTATGATGGGAACAAAACCATGCTTATCATGAAGCAAGATTTAGAAAATATGTGATATGTCCCCTCGAAAAAATTACGCGCATAGGAATTATTGGATATTTGCTTCAATATTTTCCATATAAGATCATCAGCATGGTTATAACAAAAGACAATGATCATTTTGGTGTATTTTTCAACATTTCCGAATCAAAAAGCATTAAAATATTTCGCTTTAATAAAGCTTGTACTGACGTGCATGTTCCATCTATTAAACTTGCAAATAACTACATGCTTTACCAAATAGCCGACAAACTTTTCAAAAAAAGCAAAGTTCCAAAAAGGCTGATTACTTTACAAATTGATCAAATGAGAAACTATCTCTCAAGTGATCACAGAAGTATGATGTCTAGGCGAAGTAATACGAAATAAAAACATAAGTCTGTAAGCTTAGAATTGAACATAGTCATCGAAATGATTGGCAGCACGACTGGTCGCCTGGAAGTGGTTGCTGTTCATATCACTAAGTTCAAACCAAAGACTCTGACTCCAATACATGTTTAAGCATGAACATGTTTTCATCATCTTTGTTGATTAGCACTGATCCAAAGGAAACTGTGATAACGAGGCATGCAACACTCAACAGATTTTCACATCACGTTTATAGGTAGCATTTCGATAAACTCTAGCGTCATGTGTGTGATCTAGCATGTGTTGAAGTTGTCACAACTTCATCTGGCGCCGTAGCAGACGCACGCATTCATGTGTTGCTCGTTCAGGCTCCCAATACGAATCGGCAAATTCTTGTTTGTTACAACTCTCTTGCGCATTTTATCTTCGACTTTTTTTACATCATCAGATCAGTTTTTTGCTGCGCTTTCTTGTGACCCTCACCGCACGAATCACTATGGACTTTTTGCCACAAAATTTGATTTTTTTGAGTTACTGCATCACCTGGTTTCTACATCACCTGATCATGGCTTTGTCCCTCTCCATCACAATCTCCCCATGACGTCATCGCCGAGAATCTGTTACTCGCGGACCGCATTGCTGCAACTGCGACATGACTATCCTCTTCCGCGTACACAAAGAAGACGCCTGTTTTTCCACCGCTTGCTGCTTCCCAAGCCTCTTACGTCACCTGTCTCTTCGCCTAATCAATCCCCATCATCTCCTGACCGGCCCGATCCTGCAGTGAAGCCGTCCTCATCATCTGTCAAGTTACGTAAGCCGAAGTCTCCTGTCTGTCCAGCTCCGTCAATTCTCCTCTTCAACGCCCGATCCCTCTTCAACAAACTTGACGATTTACGTGTAAGAATTGAGAAATATGACGCTGATGTAGTCGTGATTACGGAGTCCTGGCTTGACTCATCAATCTCTGATCCGTCAATCTCCCTACCCGGATATCAATTGGTAAGACAAGACCGAGACTCCAACGGAGGCGGCATAGTGTGTTTTTATAAATCAAACTTCAAACTTTCCATCATTAGTGATTGCTATGTATCTGATATCAAGTCCAACTTTTTATGCTTCCGAATCGAGCAATTTGATGCCACATTTTTTGTTGTTTATCATCCCTACTGGGGTAAAGTATCGGCTCATTCGATTGTTTTGGACTTTATTCAAAATCTGATTGATCACAGTCTCTCGAGCCATTTTATCCTTCTTGGTGACATTAATGACCTGAGACTGTACATTGATGACTTTTTTGTGTTGAACAATATGCAACAGCTTGTGACTATGTCTACTCGAGGCAATAACATTCTGGACATCATTGCATCTAATCTTCCGCATAAATTTGAATCCTCTCAGTCTATTTCTCCCTTAGGTCGCTCTGATCATAAAGGCATTTTTCTCAAGAGTTCCAATTCCCTAAAACATGTTACCACCACCAAAGTCAAGGTCCGCTATTTCTCTCCCTCTTCCTTTGCTGTGTGCTATCGCTTCCTCGCTTCAATTGACTGGAATGAGTTCTTTATGCACGTGGTTGATGTTAATGCTGCTGTTGAACATTTCCAGATGTTTGTTCGTTACGTATACCTAACCTTCTCGAATGAGAGAACTGTTCGCAGGAGGGATGTTGATGCTCCGTGGATGTCCCATCTTTGAAAGTTCTTTCCGATTCCCGTGACCGTGCCCTCTCTAGGGGCAATTATGCCAAGTATGTTCGGCTCCGGGAGAGATTTCTTGCTGCGGTTGAGGTTGCCAAGAAGCGGTACTTTTCCCACTTGCACTCCTCCTCCTCCATTTCTGATAGATGGAAATCCATTAATAAACAAATCAAAAGTGTTCGTAATGATGCTCTTGATCAGTCTGTGATAAATGACCTCAACGATCGCTTTCATTCTGCTTTCTCATCTCCTGACCTACATTTGTTCAACGATAAACGTTCAGTTCAGAAAACAACGTCTTTCTCAGTCTCTGAGTCGTTGATTGTCAAAATGATCAAACAATGTAAGGCTAATTCAGTTGGTCCTGATGAATTACCTGGGTTCTTCGTTCGTTCCTTCGTAGACGTTCTCGCCCAACCTCTCACGATCATTTATAATAAGTGCCTTGATAGTGGTGTTTTTCCCAATATTTGGAAGTCTGCCAACGTTATCCCCATTCCGAAAAACAAAACCGACTACAGACCTATCTCGATTCTCCCATTCCTAAGTAAGGTACTTGAACGTCTTATCAGAGATCATGTTCTCCTACCGTCTCTTCGACAGCCGTTCGACCCCCGGCAATTTGGCTTCATACCCAATGGATATAGTGGTTGCACTAATGCCTTACTCTCGATTCGCCTCCCAATTCTGCAGCACACCACGCACTGTACAGACAATTACGCTAGAGTGCTCGCTGTAGATTTTCAAAAGGCATTTGATTCCGTTAGCCACTCCACCCTTCTCTACTCACTGATAAACCACTTCGACTGTAAACCCTTCGTCATCAAGTTCATTCAAAGCTTCCTCTCGGATCGCTTCCAGCGTGTTTTTAACAACGGCATCGCTGCCGAATGGAAGCAGGTTCACAGTGGGGTGCCTCAAGGCTCAATTCTTGGCCCGATTCTCTTTGTGGCCTTGATTAACGACCTTCCTAAATTCGAAGACACTAGAGTGGTGGCGTATGCGGATGATGTTACGTTGATTTATTTGGTAGTGAGAAGTCTGTTGATACTTTCCAGAGTGATGTTGATCAATTTAGTCAGTGGTCCAAAGAGAAAAAACTAACAATCAATTCCAACAAGACAAAAAGCCTTCTGATATCAAGGAAACTGTGTAACTCCCCCACTTCTGTGTCCAATCTTCCCCTCTCATTGTTGATGATGTTGTAATTGAGGATGTTGACAGTTTGAAGATTTTGGGTGTCGTCTTCTCAGCTGATGCGAGATGGGAAAAACAATTCACTTGTCTGTACGCAAAATGTTGTCGAGCGTTGTCAATAGTTAAGCGCCTGAAAAAGAACGGCAACCCCGGTCACATTATTTGGCAAGCATACATCAGTTTCGTGCTCTGCCACATTGTTTTTTGTTGGCCAGTTATTTGTGATGTAAATGCCAACCAATTTAAAAAGCTTGTTAGTTTGGATCGCATAGCCCGTAGGTGGGCATCTGTATCTGCAAATGTCCCCAGCCTGCAGAACATGTTAGACAAATCATGTGTGAAACTTATACGCAAAATTGCAAGAGACAAAGAGACTCATCCGCTGGCAGATTTTTTCATCACACGCAACCAGAAGACCGGTATTAGACACACCAGGCAGCTTCTACCGCTCCGTCGACGCTCTGCCATGTACAATTCCTCCTTTGTAAAGTACTCTGTACATTCATGAATTTGCCACTATTGAATTCCATCATGTCATTACCGCCATATGTTTTGACGAATAAAGATCTATTATTATTATTATTATTATTATGTGACGAATGTTGAAAAATGAAAAGTTTTAGTCAGATTGAGGAAACGCAATTATTATTTTGCATAATCTAAGGACATTCAAGTTCAAAACATTTTTGGTCGAGACTGTGACAATTCTGCACTCATTTCGCAGGAAAATATGCTGAATTAGTATAGATGAAACTAAAGATGTTTTTTGGAATTGAATATGCTGACGATGTTGAGTTTTACGGTTAATTTGTTCAAGGATCAATCCTACTCAAGAACCAGTGACTTTGTACAATTGATTATAACTTAGTATTTTTCACCAAGATGGTTTTTCATTCTAAATCAAATCAGCATGTCTATGGAATTCTAAATTCTTTGAAACATAATTAAAATCTTACCGTTTCCTTATTGAGCATTTTCTTTTCCTGTCTTGCAGCTGCCCTCTCTTGTATCAGATCTTCTTTCAACTGAACAACATCCTCTTCCAAGTCAACAATCTGAAAAGTAAATGCAAGTAAATCTTCAAATCATTCTTTTTCACATACAGTCGAACGCTGGTTACCGGCCTTAGAATAGTGCCAGTACATCCATGTGTGTCGTAGGAGACGACCAATTGTGACTACTTGGTATCTCGCGCTGTCGCTGGAGATAGATGCCACAGGGTCTCTGTCCAACACGCATCTGGAGAGATCTGTCGGGATCGTTCCTTCATCCTTTTCATTTTTATCTTCTGTTTTTATGATACTCTGCATGTATCAGCTCGCCTAGTTTCCAATCAAGTCGATATTATCAAGTGAAGCTTGTCATGTAAATAAAGATTGGCTATTCCTCTTTATTTGGTGCAACTAAGGAATGCGTTACCGGAGCCGATCTTGAAGTACTGAGACCTTTAAGCATCCTTGAAAGCGCATTACTTATCGCATTATTTCTTTTGACATTATTTCGTCAGTTGCTTTGATAACTTTATCATGCACAATATAATCGGCAATGTGCTAAAAATCTCTGATTATATTCCACTTAAATAAAGTTCTTCATTCACACTTACATTTAGAGATGTAGAAATGAAACACACATCGAAACAATGGTGTCCATGAAAGAGGCAGGAAGCACCAAGGAGATGCTAGAATATGTAAAAAGTAAAACAAGCCGGTTGATGAATGATGAGTGACACTCCTGCTTGCAGGAAGTAGCTTTGCCGTCGCTCTTGGCTATTCAATTACTTCACAATATTTTTCCACATTAAATGTTTGACCAAATGCATGTTTGCCATTCTCCGACGCGATACAGTGTATATCACACCAAACTTTTGCTTTGATGGAATGGAGAGGGGTAGGGATTGTTAACAGACCAATGACAATACCTGATGAACCCGACTTTTGAGGTAACCTGATAAATAGAAATAAACTTCATCAGAGAAGAATGGTTTATTCGAAACATCACTGGCAAGAGATTGTCTAAATCACGTGCAATATTAAAGAAGTTTCAAGAAGCCAGTCTTTTACAATTCATGATAATTCGAAAGCTTTTTCAGGATATGGAGTTTCTAATTACTACGGAAACTGTTTGTGGCCTGATCTTGTAGCCCTCTTGGAATAAACGATGTAGTGAGCTAAGTAGGTTGGCTGACTGCTTGGCATTCCGAGGGAGCGTTATTTTGCTCAATGATTTGGAAGCCTTTTCGTGTGTGTCTTTCAATCTTTCTTTTGGTTTTTGTATTCAATTATCACATCATTTTGAACCTTTTTTATCTCGTCAGTGTGTTGTACGAGCGCATGTTTTAGCATGTTTGATTTTCCATTAACTTCATGTCCCTTTTGTCCCTTATTTATGACGCATTAATCTTTTAATTGTCTCATGTGTTTATCTGTCGATCTACCGCCACTTTTATGGAACATATATCAACAGTATAGAACCTGTGTCTGGTGTAAAACTGATCAGCTCCGTGCATGCTCTTCAGTAAGAACGGACGAAGCGTCGAGCGAAGAAAAAATTTCTTCTCCTTTATTGTTAAGCTTTTGCAAATGGGCACCTACAAAACGAGAATATTGATAGTGTTGCTAACGAAGCCCTGATGACTAACAACCTAGAGTTTGATAATGGCTGAATACGAATCACGGTCTAGGATCCAGACCTACATCTCGTGATCCTACGTGTAGATTTTTAGGGAAGATAAAGATGGCTACCCTGAGTTGTGTAAGAGGCGGTGGTTGAAATAAATGCATATAGCTAATAAAAGCAAACTAATTGTGATAATAGGCAAATAATAATGGAGAGTAGGAATTAAGAATGAACTGTCTTCGAATTCCAAAGTTATCTTCTACATTGAGATCTGAAGGTAGCAACAGTTTGACAGCTCGTTTTAGATCCCGCCACTATCACTGAGGTGGGACATTTATCAAATTTTCTTCTCTGAGGTTGAAAAACCCATTTCGCATCGTCTGTAAAATTTTAGGAATTGAACTGAATTCGCCAACTGCAAAATAGAGGCAACGACGCTAGTCATCGTTTTTCATTTTCAAAAGAGGCAGATCATTCTTGGAGAACTTTGACTGGCGTCCTTAGTAGCTTCATACATGATCAAAAACGAAGACACGGGCTCGAGCAGAGATGTCGCATTGGCTTCTTCTGCATAGAACTTCGGTAATTTGGCAAAAAAATATTTTTTCTATTCAAGCTTTTTCAAATTCTGGTGTCAAAATTGATGGGTAAGACCTATGACGGTTTGAAATATCAATTGCAGTCGATCGATGCAAATAAAGATCTTCAAAACAATCATAAGAAAACAACTTGTCTGAAATTTTGAAATTTGACAATTATGTACTAGGCCCACTCTATGCGTTAAGCGCCAATGTTAATTTATTTTTAAGGAAGTATGCCAGATATTGTTAGCTTGCGTATTTAACATGAATGCAAGCATGTAAATTGCACATGTACCATTGATATGCACGATGGAAATGATTTTCAGATCAGAATTAGCCCTTTAAACATCTCATAGCATGCGAGCGTGTAACAAGAAATCCTCGTCCGTGTGCATGCATAAGTGCAGCCATGTTCATTCGACATGACTACAAGGGGCATCGATCATCGCAGGGATCATCCTAGTCTATGTGGGTGAATCATCTAGTAGTAAGCACATCCCAAGCGCAAGTCCAAAATGTGAAATGCTGACTCAGCCCCCCCCTCTGGAAGGAAGTCGCCAAGGATGTGCTGGGAGGAATGGGTCCGAGAGGAGGAACCGGGTCTCTACCCCCCTCTGGAAGGAAGGAAGGAGTTTTCGGGTAAGGGATGGGAAGGAAGGTGATAGGAATGTGGACAGGATAGAGTTGGAAGAGGGTGGGTGTTGGTGGTTTTGGGATGAGAAAAGTCGTTTTTCGTCATGAAGGAGGGTTCGGATTGGGAAACGGAGGCCAGATTCGGAATCTGCGTGAAATTTTGGGTGGGAAAGGAAGGCGGGAGGAGTTTTCCTGAGAGGCAAGGGGTGGAGCGGCAAAGTTGGAAAAGGGCGGGTGTTGGATGTTTTGGGATGAGAAAAGTCGTTTTTCGTCATGGAGGGTTCGAATGGGAAACGGAGGCCAGATTCGGAATCTACGAGAAATTTTGGGTTAAGA
The DNA here is from genome assembly GCA_907163375.1 of Prostheceraeus crozeri. Lineage (NCBI taxonomy): Eukaryota > Metazoa > Platyhelminthes > Polycladida > Euryleptidae > Prostheceraeus > Prostheceraeus crozeri. The sequence goes on from CAJQUW010008670.1 coordinate 176,707, forward strand.
AGGAGGTTTCCATCAAAATCGGAGAGAAAAAGTTTGACGACGTCCCCCCCCCCTCCTGTCAAACTTCCAACTATGGTGTTACAGATCGTAGAAAGTCGTGCAATAGCTCATTTGAAAGCTAAGAGTGAGAAAAATGCAGTGGAAAGCTCAGTTTGGTCCACTTTTCCTGGGTTGAGGGAGGAAAATGGCAGGAAAACGTCAGAGTTGGAAAAGTCAGGTTTTGGATGTTTTGGGATGAGAAAAGTCGTTTTTCGACATGAAGGAGGTCTCGGATGGGAAAATGGAGTGCAAATTCGGAGTCTACGTGAAATTTTGGGTCTAGAAACTTCTTCCCAACTCAATCGGAGAGAAAAAGTTCTGCCCCCCCTCCTGTCAAACTTCCAACTTTGGTTTTAGAGATCGTAGAAAGTCGTGCATTAGCTCATTTGAAAGCTGAGAATGAGAAAAATGCAGTGGAAAGGTCAGTTTGGTCCACTTTTCCTGGGTTGAGGGAGGAAAATGGCAGGAAAACGTCAGAGTTGGAAAAGGCGGGTGTTGGATGTTTTGGGATGAGAAAAGTCGTTTTTCGACATGAAGGAGGTCTCGAATGGGAAAATGGAGTGCAAATTCAGAGTCTACGTGAAATTTTGGGTCTAGAAGCTTCTTCCCAACTCAATCGGAGAGAAAAAGTTCTGCCCCCTCCCCCTCGGCAGCGATCTTCCAACTTTGGTTGTAGAGATCGTAAAAAGTCGTGCAATAGCTCGTTTGAAAGCTAAGAATGAGACAAATTCAGTGGAAAACATGGCTTGTTCCTATCTGCCTTCGTTTGGAGGTGAGACATTATTGAAAATTTTGGACATTGGCGAAAAACGACAAGAGTTAGAATTTTTATGAAAATCGCTCTAGCGGGTGAACGACGCCTCGGACGGGAAAACAGAGACCAGATTTGGAATCAGCGTCAAATTGTGCATCGGCATGGTAAATTTGAAAGGCATCGGAGAGAAAAAATTTTTCAGCATTTTTCCTCTCTACGGCTTGCTATCAAGCTGATCAAAGCAACGACTTGCTTCCTCTTACCAACTCCACCGGTTTTCATGTCTGGCGATCAAGTCATGGACGGTGCAAGTCAGGGAGATTTTCGGTGTCATACTTCCTATGGGTGGGCGTTCTTTCGAGACAGCGGTGAAGTCCGTAGCGATGAGTACTGCACGGGACGTGGGCAATGGTAATCCTTGTGAAACCTCTCTGCGTCATGTTTCCAAGTGGTTGCCTTTCGTCTCAACGTTGTACTCTGACCGCCAGGGCGACATTTAGCTATCTGCCACAGGTTACCCCATAAAATCTCCATTGCACTTGTCTCCCGACAGTTTACCAACCATGCGAGAATGAACCATCAGTTCGTTTAAGAACTGTCTCTATCGCGGAGACGAAATGATGAAGGGATGAAACGGGAGGCCACCCTTGCGCCACACGCAACACATCACAGACTTCTCTCTTCGCTAGTGAACAAGCTCTTGTCAGTGTCGTCAGAAAGTGTATCATGGTTTGCAAAAGCAAAGTTTAGTCAAATAGTTTACCGCGACGAACGTTTGTGAAAATAAAGTTTAATCATCGAAGGTTTATTCATAAGTCTAGTCAGAAAGTGTATCATGTTGTACAAAAGTTTTACTGCTACACAGGTTGATGTATAGTTAGAAAGTTTGATCATGACGTTTATTCGTAAGTCTAGTCAGAAACTTTATCATGTTTAACAGAAGTTTCACTGCTACACAGGTTGATGTATAGTTAGAAAGTTTGATCATGACGTTTATTCGTAAGTCTAGTCAGAAACTTTATCATGTTTAACAGAAGTTTCACTGCAGCACAGGTTGATGTATAGTTAGAAAGTTTAATCATCGAAGTTGTATTCGTAAGTCTAGTCAGAAAGTGTATCATGGTTTGCAAAGTTAGTGTAGTCAAATAGTTTTACTGTGACACACGTTTGAGAAAGTAAAGTTTGATCATGACGTTTATTCGTGAGTGTCGTCAGAAAGTGTATCATGGTTCGTAAAAGCAAAGTTAGTGTAGTCAAATAGTTTTTACCGCGACGCACGTTTGTGAAAATAAAGTTTGATATTGACGTTGTATGACTGACCGAACTCACCACAGCACTAGAACCACAGTGTAGATTGTCTTGTAACTTACTTTCACAGTGCTAGAAAGTTTTATCGAAAAGGTTTTACTGCACAGTGTAGATTGTCTTGTACCTTACTTTCAGTGTTATAAAGTTTTATTGGAGACAGTTGCCAAATGTTCCCTTATTAGAAAATTCAAACTTCATGACTGTTAGATTACCTTCATCAGGTTTACTAAAAGCAGTTTTATACTGCAGTGAGACTGAGAGTTTAGAATGTTATATGAAAACAGTGTTCACCACAGCGCTAGAAAGTTTTACTGCACTGTGTAGATTGTTTCACAGCGTTAAAAGGTCTTATAATAAGCCTTGAATGTTTTATAAAACCAGGTAAAGCCTTGTCACAAACGTTGAGTGTGTGAGAGCTACTTCCATGACATTGAATCGCATGGGTTGTAGAAGTTCATAATCCAAGGGTAGGCTCTTCTACGGTTGGATTTAGGGTTTTATATCACATGCGTTAATCATTCGTGTAGAATACGTGAAGCACATGTTCTCTTAAAAGTCTAAACGCAAATGTTGAAATAAGATTTGTAAGAAGTCTTTGACAGGTTGTTGTGAAACTTAGTGAACGTTGAAAAAAGTTTCATGAAATGTTTCTGCAGTCACACTCGTTAGCGTACCAGCTTTACTAAATGTGTTGTTTGCCTTTATCAAATTGAATGCGTGTGTAGACTGTTTTGTAAATAAAGACAGATAGTGTTTTTGCACTCCGCATCGACAGCATACAAGTATACACATAGCAACCTGTAACGTTGTTAGTCGAATGCATATGAGTTAGGAAACACTCAAAGCATGTGTGAGATAAAAATCAACCTGCTAGATGAAGTGAAACACAAAGGTGTCACAACTAGTTTACGGGAAATAAAGGAGAACTGTGACAACGTTTACACTCAACATAGACAGATGAACATATAGTCTAACTTTCTGACATTCAAATGAAATTCGTAAACATGAACCGTGGTGTAAGAAACTTAATGACAACAACTTTATGTTGGCAAAACTTTCATAGATTGCAGTCGTGTTTAAAGCTGATATAAAGACCTGTAGAAACGCATAAATCTTAGTTCAACGACTCGACCATTGAACTCACAAAATGAACACGTCTGTGTAGAAAACTCATCAGTAGGAAACAGCAAAGCATGTCATTGAATGATCAAGTCTGTGTCAGTGGAATTATTTCATGAGTATGAAACAGCGAACATCAGGACTGACCATGAGCATGAAAGGTTAGAATCAAAGTTTGCTTTTCATGTACATAACAAATGAAACCGTGTCTCATTTCTAAACAAATCGTGCATTGATCATAGAATCAACATTGAAACCTGCATCAAGTGATTTTCTGTGCGAATGCAGACGATGTAAAAATGACACACGGACTGACATCTAACATTGCTTGCAATAGTCAACACGCTGCCATTCAAAACGTTTATCATAAAACCTATCAGTGAAACAGATGTTCCCCTCCTGTGCACACAAAGAATCATAAGTGCACTCTGACGCCTGTCTGTCGCGCCAGCCCCTCAGCAGATAGAGTAGAACACAAAGATGAATGACAGCGCAGCCGGTGGGCGACCGTCTGTCGCGCTAGCCCCTCAGCAGATAGAGTAGAACATAAAAATGTACTCGCTCTCTCTCTCTGTCACCCGTCTGTCACATTAAACAGAGATCTATCACATCTGTCCCACGAGCAAGGATGCAGGAACGCATCGTCATCTCAGACCTCCCAACTAGCTGATTCCCACACAGCTCATTGCTATCGCGCCGGAAGGGAGATTCACGCGATAAGTGCATCTAAGTTTGCTGAGTGGTTGAGGATGGCAGTCAATGAAAATATGACTTCCCTTTTCTTCCTCCAACCATAAGCTGAGAGCAATATGATTGCGCGAACGAGACTTTTGAAAGGCTGTATCATTCTCATATAAAGCAGAGTCTCGTGCATTTTACTATTATAATCATGTCTGAGAAGGCGACAGCGTGTGTGATGCCATTTCGCATCATACACCGCGGAGAAGAATTCCGAAGTGATATCTATGGTGAGGATATCATTTTGGAATTTGTGAAGTATCATTCTTACTTCACCCTACATGAAGATATGAGCCGACGAGTACGACAAGAGGCCGAGACGGTGGAGAGTGACACCGAGACGGTGGGGAGGGAGGCCGAGATGGTAATGAGCAAGAGCGAGACGGTCGAAAGAGAGGACTCGGAAAGTGATAACATGGAAAGTGAGGGAGTGGAAAGTGAAGATATCATTGTGATATCGGATGATGAAGTAAGAGTTTTACACATGCATACGAATGGCTGTCATCTCAACTCATTCATGTTTTCTTTCAGTGATGGAGTGAGTGATGGGTGTTCTTTAGTTCATAAATTCATCATGCACACATACAGCACACTGTTTCACCACATTTCCTCGTGAATGCATCATGAGTTCTTATAAAAACTTCCTTCTAATGCAGTCCCAAGCCCGCCACATATCTTCGGATATGGAATGCAGAGGGGAAGAAAAATGATGAAATGGAATGAAGGGAAGGCACCCTTGCACCATATGCAACCACAAACACATTTCCATCTTCATTAAGATGACATTCAATCACTTGAATTCTAATGTGACCATCACATCCTTAGATCTCAGTACAGTCAACTCTCTAACGTACTTATTAAACCTATTATCTCTAACTTTACAAACACTGAAAGGATTCTAACATGATTTCAAACTTCACAAACATCAACTTCATTTTTAACTTTGCAAACAGTGAAGTGAATCTGACTTAATTTATATTTCACCTATCTTACAAACAGCGACATGGTTATAACTTTATTTCTAACTTTACAATCAACTTTATTTCTAACTTCACAAACATCAACTTCATTTTTAACTTTGCAAACAGTGAAGTGAATCTGACTTCATTTATATTTCACCTATCTTACAAACAGCGACATGGTTATAACTTTATTTCTAACTTTACAATCAACTTTATTTCTAACTTTACAAACGTCAACTATATTTCTAACTTCACAAACAGTGAAGTGAATCTGACTTCATTTATATTTTACCTATCTGACAAACAGCGACATGGTTATAACTTTATTTCTAACTTTACAATCATCAACTTTATTTCTAACTTTACAAACAGTAAAATGGTTGTAACTTTATTTCCTTAGTCAATCCACTCCATTGAAACGACAAGAAAACGACACAGCATGTACATAATATGTTATTGAAACCCACACAGCTTTTTTTGTTATACTACCAATTCATTTCATGTGTTCTATCCTATACACTCAAAACCTGCAACGACATTTATTCTATTACTCCTGAAATCTATTGACATGTGATACATTATATTAAATCTTCGATATCAAATACCATCATGAAACAACTAGCAGTACCTGACTCTAAACATGCACTGATTCCCACATTTATGACATTAGTAATTTTTCTATCATGTGTGACTACATGCTCATCAATATGAAAGGCTTGCAGTGACTTAACTCTTAATGTGTCCATGTCAAGCTTTTGGAAATAACTTTTCATGTACAGTTGACATACAATCAATTTCAACGGATGCTCCAGTCATAGCATGTTATTCCTACTTTCGCACTCATGGTGTCATGCTGCATCAACAAGTTGCTTCTATTTAACTTTTACATGAATAAACCAAACGCCCTGATGCTATATGATTATGTCTCGATATGCTATTGTTCTTTCTTTTAACTATGTCACTGATTCAAACAGTTAATTACACTACCTATTCATTAAACTTTGCAACCTCAATCTTTGCTTTCATCGAATATGAACCTCTAATTTACATACAACAACTATGTTATGTGTTCTATCTCATACACTCAACCAGTAGGAACATTCATTCTGTTATATCCATGAACATGATGTGATAAAATTCACATCATCTCAAAACCCTTTAACAGCGCTTGTATTCAAACATATACTGAATCCCACAGAGCTTGTTTGTTACACTACCAATTCATTTCAATGTGAGCTAGTCTTGCATTCCTCATTTCATGTGTCATAACTTTTCATTTTAATTATTCCTACAATGTTACTGCAGTGGTCTCAACACAATCCCTACCGTATATTCTAACACTCCAATCACTGTGCAATGACTGTTGTGAATTGTATCGCATTCATGTACATGACTCAGACCTGTAAATTCCTGTTACTCAGGTGTGAGACGGTTATGAGAACCTAAGATGCTTCAGCGGTTCATTTCAATTTACACGAGTAACATTTGATGCTTTTATGTCTAGTAACATGCATGCGTTACTTCATAACTCTAGTTTAATGGAGACTTTGATTGTTCATTCTTAGCTCGCTGAAGATGAGTGTTTTAAAATCATCACACTGTGAAGAGAGATTGCAAACTAATGAAGATAGAAATTTGATTTCTGTATACGCTTGGCATGTGAGTGGCCATCCTTTCATCCCTTTCATCAATTTTCAACCCATCCTCTGAGTTCAACGGGCTTGGAACCGTCAGAAAGTGAAAACACTTTCTGGCCTCATTATGGGTAGCCCCATGAAGGCTGTTTGGGACATTCACTAGCCTCATGAAGGCTGTTTGTGGCGTTCTCCGACTCCTCTCTACTTTTGCTCGAAGATCTCTGTAAGAAAGAAAAATGGTGTTAGAGTTGATTGAGAGGCAATGACAATCGAGTAGCTTACTAGGAATTTTCCTCTTCACTTTTCTCACTGAAAAATCACACAGTCGACCGTCTACCTCAATACTGATATAAATGCAGGTGACCCCACCTCCCTCGTAGCACTCCTGCGTGGTGTTTAAATCATCTGTAACAGTAGGCACGTCACATACTTGGTTTCTGTAGATTGGCAGGTGTACCTCTACGTGTCTTCTCTTCATTTCCTTGTTGATGTCTTCAGCCTGACTAAGTCTCCTCTTCAGGTCATGATTTTCTTCTCTCATTCCTTGACAGTTCCTCTCTATCACACCAAGTCTATCAACCTCCTGCCTCTGATGATTCAACTCGGATACTACCTCCTCATAAGCCAACTCCTTCTCCTTCCATTCCCGCCTCTCTTTCATTAATGTTTCCTCTCTCTTCTGCAGCTGTAATACTTCCTCCTGTAAGACTTTCACCGTTCCCACTTTAATTTCTAGTTTGGCTATGTCCTGCACCATCTCTTTATTTTGTCTATTCACGGCCTCATAGCGATCTTTGAGCAGCATGTAATGGGCTTGCTGTGATGCCTTCGCCTTCAACTCATCTCTATCTAGAGCTCTTGTTTGTTCGCGTATACCTCCTTTCTTTGGCGTAGAAGTGTTAAGTGGCTCCTCTACATGTTCAGATGCGTGTTCAGATACATGTTCAGATTCCTGTTTACCACTCATGAAAACGGCTCTCACCTTCTGTACTTCCCCTTCCTCCTCACTGCTGCTTGTATCGCTGAGGAAATGATCGCTCCCATCATCATCCAAGTCGACAATGTGTCTTACAGCCGCCCTCTCCTCCTGCCTTCGTCTATACAAGTCATCAAACCACTTTTTGAAGTGGCAGTTAGAAATAGACGCACTAGGACACTGGTCATGTCTTTTCCTAAATTCGACGAAGTCAGAGTCTGCTTCCACAGCATGATGGACACATGTCTTTATTTCAAAGACCTTCTTATGCTACCCAATGTGTTCCACCTGTCTCAAGTGCTTTTTGTATTCGGTCCCTCTGAGAAGGACAAGGCCCCAACAAAAACCACCACACTAAATGATGATAACAACGACATAAAAAATCTTCTCCAGCAACTGAAGAGTCGTCTTAGTGCTAAGATTTCCGGTGTGATGGAAAAGGTCGAAAAGGTCGGAACTCTGCAGTTTGTCTCTGCCGAATAGGTTCGCATAGATAATGAAATAGGTGCCATGAGGAATGCTATTGTAAACCAACAAATCTATATTGAGAAGATTGAGGCTGAGAAATGGGCCAACAACGTCATCATAAATGGTATTCCAGAAAATGATATTCTGTTCACTGATGTGGTACTTGACACTGACATCGATAAAGTCAAACATCTCTCTCGATTGATTGATCCAGTCGCTGATGATACTCCTCATGTCGAATCTGTTATGCGTCTTGGAAAGAAGAACGGTAAAATCAGACCACTTCTTGTAAAATTTTTTGACAGAACAACACGTAGCGATTTTTTGTTTAAACAAAAGAAGTTCAGAGAGCCTTCGGAGACCAGTAGATTATTTGGAAAGATTTACGTCAATAAAGACTCCTCCTTCCTGATCAGAAAAGAAGAGTCCAGACTGCGCAAGCGGATGAAGGACATGAGAGATGAACTATGTGATGGTGATCGTTTGTACATACAAAATGATAAATTGATGTTAAATGGAAATGAAATTGATCGCGTTGACATTTCAAAACACATGTTTTGACAAATGCATGCCTTCTTTGGTAATCAATCGACTATAAGTTTGTCTGATGTTCTCAAGGTTTTGTTCACCTTTTATTCTGATTCTGTCAGATTCATATCTAAGTTTTTGGTTTCACTCAGTACATTCTCACCATGTATTCTTTCACGTCGAATCAATTGTGGTCCTTCTACATGCAAAACATCTCAAGAAGAAAAGTATTGGTTATTATTGTGTAATGCTCAATCAGTATTTTTTAAATTGGATGAGCTGAGAGCCATGGTCATTTATACCAAACCGAACTTTGTATGCATAACAGAATCTTGGTTAACTCCAGAAATTGATGACAGCCTTCTACAAATTGATGGCTTTCAGATCTTCAGAAATGATCGTCAAGATGAACCTACAGATTGCCGTCGAGGTGGGGGAGTCCTAATCTACGCTTCGATTCATACCCAACCCAGTTCAGTATGTCTCAATCACAACATCGTTCGACCATCTGGATTTGAGTACAATCTGATTCAGTTTCACGACCCAGAGAGATCATATTTGTTATGTTTATACATTCCACCTAATTTAAGAATTGACATTTTTCGCGAAATACGTGAATTCATTGTGAAATCCTTAGATAATGTTCTTCAAATCAATCCTGATGCCAAGCTTTTCATTTGTGGTGACTTTAATAGACACGATATGTCATTTTTAAGTCAAAACTTTGACTTGGATAATATTGTTGATATACCTACGTTTTTGAATGCCACTCTTGATAAAGTGTATTGTGAAAGACCGCTTGTCGATCACTTAAAAGTTGAGACTGCTCCTTCGTTGGGTGTTGCTAAGAATTCGCATAAGATTGTTCTTATTTCAAAGAAAATACATGTTAGTAGAAATACGGCGTTGCTGAAAGTGTATGACTTACGTAAGTCGCACGCCGATGCCTTTTGTAGAAAGTTGTCTGAAACTGATTGGTCGAGCATCTATGAGTCAACTGATGTAAATGAGAGTAGTCAAAATTTTTATTATCTATTTAATCGAGCATTGTCAACTATTCCAGTGTCATTTGTAAAAATAACTGAAAAGACAAAACCGTGGATCACACCTGTTGTTTTAGAATTGATCAACAAGAGATGGCAGGCTTACAGGAACAATGACTCCAATCTCTACAACCACTACAAAGCAAAAGTAAAGTCAGAAATTTATAAGTCGAAGGTACTATGGAGTAGAAAAATGCAACAATCGTCTAAAGGCATCTGGTCAGTAGTCAACGAAGTACGGTGTAAGAACGACAACAACTCTACCAAACAACTTTTGTCTCTTTTCCGACGTGACTGAAGCTGTTGAAGAAATAAATAAGCAATTTTCTAATTTTTTCTTGCATGACGCTAGTAATGGTAATACTTTCCTTGTATCTGACAATACTTCTGAATGTATTTCTTATGATATCTGTAGTGATAAAGATGTTTTGTGCTTATTGAAGAATTTGAAGACCAATAAAGCAAGTGGTAGCGATGGTCTTTCACCCACGGTACTGAAACTGGCGGCTTCTGATATCTGTAAACCATTGTCATTTATTTATAATTTTTCCTTTAAAAGCACCATTGTTCCAAGAAATTGGAAGAAAGCAGACGTCATTCCCATGCCGAAGTCATATCCTGTTAGTAAAGGCAATCTTAGACCTATTTCTCTTCTACCAATTGTTAGTAAAGTTTTTGAACGTATTGTACTGAACAGATACATCGACCATATTTTATCTATGTACGATTCTTGTCAGTTCGCATATCGTAAAATTCATCAACAACATGTGCCTTGATTTATTTGCAAGAAACTGTATTTAACCTTTTAGATCATGATGAAATTGGTGCCGTTCGTATTGTCACTTTCGACCTAAGCCATGCTTTCGAATCTGTTCCACATTCTTTATTAATCAAAACGTTGTATGATCTTTTCTCTACTGACTGTCATCATCTGTGTAAATGGATTGAGAACTACCTTCATGGTAGACAACAATGTGTGAAGCTTGGCATCATCCGAAGTTCTTTTTTAAGTGTGACGAGTGGAGTGCCACAAGGCTCCATTTTGGGGCCTTACCTTTTTTCTGTATACATGTCTTCTTACAAAGCGTATCATCCAGCCAACAAAGTTGTGAAGTATGCTGACGATGTAACTTTAATTATACCTGTTCAGAAATGTCACTTTGGCGATTTATCAATTGTAAATGATGAAGTTTGTCATTTTAGAAGTTGGTGTACAAAAAATAAGATGATTGTAAATTGCAATAAATCGAAAGTTTTGAACATTGTCACAATATCTCACATCCTGCCCCCAGTTCCTTGTTTTGATAACGTCCATCAATTGAAGATTCTTGGTCTTATTTTTAACAATAAGTTAAGCTGGTCTGACCACTTTGACTATTTGATTAAGAAGTTGTCTAAACGTCTGTATGTTTTAAGAGTGTTGAAAGGAGTTGTGTCTCACAATGATCTCGTCGACATTTATAATGCTATCATTCGACCATGCTTTGAATATGCTTCTCAAGTATTTTTTCGACCTGGTGTATATTTAGATAAGTCCTTGTTTCGATTTTGTAAGAGAGCTTTCAGAATAATTCATGGTTACGAAATTTCACATTGCAACGATTGTAATATGTTAAACTTGTGTGAAAGACGCGGACTTCTAGCTATGCGCCTTTTCAAGAACATATTATCAGACTCAAATCACCTTTTATACAATCTGTTGCCACAGGTATCTGAAAGGAGTGGACGTTTACTTTTGCCTTCTGTTAAAACAGCTCGAGCTGCAAATGGTTTCTTTTTTTGCTGTAGCAAACTGTACAACGATTCCTTGTAATTTTTTGACACTATAAATTTCGTGACTTGTAAAATCCTCCACGATTTCCATTGGAGGCTGTTGTATTTTGTTTTCAATAAAAGGCTTATTACTATTATTACTATTACTTTATCGCATGAACATCTTGTGACACTGTAGCGCGAAGACTTTGATAAAACCATGTTGAAACTGCAAGATAAAAATTAGTTATTTACTACAGTTCTTACAAGAAAGCACTGTTTATCAGAAACATGTTTGTAATAAATGGCATAGGACAGACAATGATGACCCTAACCTGAAGACCCTAGTGTTAGAAAGTGTATCAGTGATGCCTGTAAGATCTGACTTTAAATCTCTAACTTAGAACGTTTGGTAGCAAACGTCAGACGACTCACCGTTGAAAGGAGGAAACAGGAGTGAAATTGGGTAGGGAGAAGCGCCTTACATACTTCTCTCTCACAAAGACAGAATATTCCAATGTCCAAATTTGGTCATGTCTCCTTAAGACGATTTCATCTCGTCATATTTGGAATCTCAACCGCTGATTTTCCTGACTGACGCAGGGAGTCAAGATTGCCACAAATGGACATTCTCGTTTCGTTGTGACGGAAGGGGAATGACGCTGGGCTCACGCTTTGTGACAGCGTTCTCTTTATCCTGAGTGGCAAGTTTGTATGACCCTCAAGTGAACTGAATGTATACGAAGATGAAAAGATGAAAAGATTGAATAGTTCCTAGCGTGTGATAAAATACGTGGAATGACAAACGTACAGATGCTCACAATGATACTTAGGAGCTTCACACCATTTGAATGTTTTCTTACATCATGCTCACTTTCGAAGAGGCTTGATTCAATGGTTCATTAGAAGGATGCTTGTAAAGTTCAATACTGCATTCCCATGACATTTCAATTTTATGTGTTTATACAAGTGTATAAGCTTTCACTGGACTCGCATAGTCTTATAAAGTGTTCGTTTACGCAGCGCATGAAGTTATATCTGTCAATAATGTTGAACTCAATCTCTCTCTGACACACACACATTGTCACTTTAACCATGATTGGAATACAGTTCTCCCACATCAACTTTATTTCTAACATTACAAATGCTGAAAGGATTCTAACATTATTTTATACGTCCCCTATCTTACAAATACTGAAAGGATTCTAGCATGATTTCAAACTTTACAAACATCAACTTCATTTCTAACGTTACAAACAGTGAAATGCTTGTGACACTATTTTATACTTTACCTATCTCACTAACACTGAAATGATTCTGACAAAATTCCTAACTTGCAAACAGTGACATGGCCACGACTTTATTTTATACTTCGCCTATCTTTAAAACACTGAAATGATTCTTATATTATTCCAAACTTTACAAACAGTAAAATGGTTGTAACTTTATTACTAAGTCAATCCACTCTGTTTGAAGTCCAACTTTATGTGAAAAGAAAACGACACAGTATGTACATGATGTTATTGAAACCAAAACAGCTTTTTGTTACACTAACAATTCAGTTCAATGTGAGCTAGTCTTGTATCACTCATTTCATACGACATAACCTTCACTTTACTTATTCCTACAATGCTACTACTGCGTTCTAAACTTTATGAGATCACTTTCACTTCTATCTCACACTTTCTTCATCATCTAACCAAGTGAATGAAATTGATGATACATTATCTGACTATACGCATTGAGTCACATTCTACAAGAACAGATATTACTAACATGGATCATATAAAAAATTGATAACATATAGAACGCCAAGTCTTGTCATAGGCTTGACTATGCTATGGACTTAGTGATTTATCTATGTAACTTACACTTTTAAAACGCTAAATCCTTAAATCTCAACACAGGGACACCTATCCTATTAATTTAGGAGTTTTGCTGTATAATTTAGTAAACTTATGTCTCTGTCAGCATACGACTTTTAAAATACAACACTGATTGATGAGTGATGTTCATATATTCCTAGCTTGGATAACAGGAAACTTTCCTGCGTTGACTACTATATATTTTCCTCAACAACTCTTTACACACTTATGATTCCAATCACTTAGTTACATACAACTCTTCTATTGAACATGCATCAATCACCTTTCAGCTGACCACATCAAATGTAAAGTGTATAGCATAATGAGTATGCAACTATCTCTCATCAACGATATGAAATCTGTCTTTTCACCATGAAAATTAAGTCTTGCCTTCAAAGTCATTTTACAAAACGAACATATGCATCACGCATTCTACACTAAAAGAGATCGTTCATTTGTGTTATCCAAATCCCTAAGTCCCTAAATCCAACGGTAGGTAACCCTACCCCTTAGATGATGGACTTTAGAAATTTAGCTATGTCATTCACCAATGGCTAAGTTAGTAAATGCATGTATACACTCTACAACAACAGTTATCATTGATGTATGTTATATAAAACGCTAAATCTCTAAGTCCAACCGTGACTGTCATTGCCTGTATTACTATAGAACATATTGCTCTGATGATTCTTCCACCACCCTTACTATTTCCATTTGAGGGGTAGTGAAGAAATAAATTCATGACTTCAGGTCAAAACCTCTCTACACACGTTTATATTTCACACCATGTAAAAGATCCTTGCTACTTATCATAGGGGCTTGAAAACTTTAAACATGATGATTTCATGGCAGTTAGACCTTTGAAGATGTGTGTTGGACAAGTTTAACACTTGTCATGAGGTTGAGTTCTCATCAGATGAATTTAATAAGAGCTTCATTTTCTAAGAAAGATAGAGATCCTTGAATCTAGTGTTTGTGTGTGGCACAGTCTGTAACTTTTCTTTGTTAATAGGGTGGCCTCCAACGAATTGGTGACCGGGCCCTCGGAAGGACCGATGGAATACTTCGATTACTCGAAGTATTCTGGACGCTGAATTCTCAGCAACGCCAGGTACTCTAGCGCCATATCCCTAAATAAAGGGTTTTCCACAAGCTCATGTGGAATGAGGTGGACGAAGCAGCGAATTGCTTCGCCTTTCTCTGCCTGCAAAGCAGCCAGGAGAAAGACTTTCCCCATCTTCACTCTGCATCACACAGCGGAGCTCAAGGGTTCGGCTCATGTCAAAGAAAGCGATATCGAACGACATTGCATCAAACGACTTGTATTTGATGAATGAGTGTGAACGTCTCCCTTATATTTCTCACACATTTTTGTAACTGGCTAGCAAGGCATTGAAGAATTGAACAAATCGACAGTGACCATGCTTTAACAGCAAATGGTTACTTGCGCGCGTGCGGAGTGTACAGTAACGAATTGTCAACGTGAGAATCCTTTCAGTCACCCACGATAATCTCTCCGGCGCGATAGCAATGAGCTGTGTGGGAATCAGCTAGGTGGGAGGTCTGAGATGATGATGCGTTCCTGCATCCTTGCTCGTGGGACAGATGTGATAGATCTCTGTTTAATGTGACAGACGGGTGACAGAGAGAGAGAGCGCGTACATCTTTGTGTTCTACTCTATCTGCTGAGGGGCTAGCGCGACAGACAGGCGTCAGAGTGCACTTATGATTCTTTGTTTGCACAGGAGGGGAACATCTGTTTCACTGATAGGTTTTATGATAAACGTTTTGAATGGCAGTGTGTTGACTATTGCAAGCAATGTTAGATGTCAATCCGCGTGTCATTTTTACATCGTCTGCATTCGCACAGAAAATCACTTGATGCAGGTTTCAATGTTGATTCTATGATCAATGCACGATTTGTTTAGAAATGAGACACGGTTTCATTTGTTATGTACATGAAAAGCAAACTTTGATTCTAACCTTTCATGCTCATGGTCAGTCCTGATGTTCGCTGTTTCATACTCATGAAATAATTCCACTGACACAGACTTGATCATTCAATGACATGCTTTGCTGTTTCCTACTGATGAGTTTTCTACACAGACGTGTTCATTTTGTGAGTTCAATGGTCGAGTCGTTGAACTAAGACTTATGCGTTTCTACAGGTCTTTATATCAGCTTTAAACACGACTGCAATCTATGAAAGTTTTGCCAACATAAAGTTGTTGTCATTAAGTTTCTTACACCACGGTTCATGTTTACGAATTTCATTTGAATGTCAGAAAGTTAGACTATATGTTCATCTGTCTATGATGAGTGTAAACGTTGTCACAGTTCTCCTTTATTTCCCGTAAACTAGTTGTGACACCTTTGTGTTTCACTTCATCTAGCAGGTTGATTTTTATCTCACACATGCTTTGAGTGTTTCCTAACTCATATGCATTCGACTAACAACGTTACAGGTTGTTATGTGTATACTTGTATGCTGTCGATGCGGAGTGTAAAAACACTATCGGTCTTTATTTACAAAACAGTCTACACACGCATTCAATTTGATAAAGGCAAACAACACATTTAGTAAAGCTGGTACGCTAACGAGTGTGACTGCAGAAACATTTCATAAAACTTTTTTCAACGTTCGCTAAGTTTCACAACAACCTGTCAAAGACTTCTTACAAATCTTATTTCAACATTTGCGTTTAGACTTTTAAGAGAACATGTGCTTCACGTATTCTACACGAATGATTAACGCATGTGATATAAAACCCTAAATCCAACCGTAGAAGAGCCTACCCTTGGATTATGAACTTCTACAACCCATGCGATTCAATGTCATGGAACTAGCTCTCACACACTCAACGTTTGTGAAAAGGCTTTACTTGGTTTTATAAAACATTCAAGTCTTACTATAAGACCTTTTAACGCTGTGAAACAATCTACACAGTGCAGTAAAACTTTCTAGCGCTGTGGTGAACACTGTTTTCATATAACATTCTTAACTCTCAGTCTCACTGCAGTATAAAACTGCTTTTAGTAAACCTGATGAAGGTAATCTAACAGTCATGAAGTTTGAATTTTCTAATAAGGGAACATTTGGCAACTGTCTCCAATAAAACTTTATAACACTGAAAGTAAGTTACAAGACAATCTACACTGTGCAGTAAAACCTTTTCGATAAAACTTTCTAGTGCTGTGGTGAGTACGGTCAGTCATACAACGTCAATGATCAAACTTTATTTTCACAAACGTGCGTCGCGGTAAAAACTATTTGACTACACTAACTTTGCTTTTACAAACCATGATACACTTTCTGACGACACTCACGAATAAACGTCATGATCAAACTTTACTTTCTCAAACGGGTGTCGCGGTAAAATTATTCGACTACACTAACTTTGCTTTTACAAACCATGATACACTTTCTGACGACACTCATGAATAAACGTCATGATCAAACTTTACTTTCTCAAACGTGTTACAGTAAAACTATTTGACTACACTAACTTTGCAAACCATGATACAGTTTCTGACTAGACTTACGAATACAACTTCGATGATCAAACTTTCTAACTATACATCAACCTGTGCTGCAGTAAAACCTTCGTACAACATGATAAAGTTTCTGACTAGACTAACGAATAAACGTCATGATCAAACTTTCTAACTATACATCAACCTGTGTAGCAGTAAAACTTCTGTTAAACATGATAAAGTTTCTGACTAGACTTACGAATAAACGTCATGATCAAACTTTCTAACTATACATCAACCTGTGTAGCAGTAAAACTTTTGTACAACATGATACACTTTCTGACTAGACTTATGAATAAACCTTCGATGATTAAACTTTATTTTCACAAACGTTCGTCGCGGTAAACTATTTGACTAAACTTTGCTTTTGCAAACCATGATACACTTTCTGACGACACTGACAAGAGCTTGTTCACTAGCGAAGAGAGAAGTCTGTGATGTGTTGCGTGTGGCGCAAGGGTGGCCTCCCGTTTCATCCCTTCATCATTTCGTCTCCGCGATAGAGACAGTTCTTAAACGAACTGATGGTTCATTCTCGCATGGTTGGTAAACTGTCGGGAGACAAGTGCAATGGAGATTTTATGGGGTAACCTGTGGCAGATAGCTAAATGTCGCCCTGGCGGTCAGAGTACAACGTTGAGACGAAAGGCAACCACTTGGAAACATGACGCAGAGAGGTTTCACAAGGATTACCATTGCCCACGTCCCGTGCAGTACTCATCGCTACGGACTTCACCGCTGTCTCGAAAGAACGCCCACCCATAGGAAGTATGACACCGAAAATCTCCCTGACTTGCACCGTCCATGACTTGATCGCCAGACATGAAAACCGGTGGAGTTGGTAAGAGGAAGCAAGTCGTTGCTTTGATCAGCTTGATAGCAAGCCGTAGAGAGGGATAACAAGCCGCGATTCACCAGCGTTTTGCAATGGAGATGTTTAGATGCCACCCATGACAAGATAGCTAAGACTCAACCGATTGGCGTTCAAAGTGCTACGTTGAGAACTGTGTCAAATGACCAACATGAGAGATGAGTTGCCCCAGCGGTTTCGGTCTAAAATATGACACACTCCCTTGCCACACTTATCACTACGGCATCATCCGCCGTCCCGAAGGAACACCCTGTCAGTGGAATATTACAGCAAAACTCTCCGTGTCTTGCTCGCTTTCAGTGAAAAGCCGCTTGGTTCATGAGAAGACTGGCTCAGACATCATTAAAAATCCTCTAGTTGACTTCAGCAGGGTCGAAAACCCCAGAAAACCTCCAAAACTAGTGAATTTAAATTTTTCAACTTTTTAGCACTATTTATGAAATTTTATAAGTAGTCGATCACTTAGGGCAGGTCAATAGCAACCGAACCTTTTTTGAATCAAATCAAACGGACTTGTAGAAGCAAAGTTACAAGCCTTTAAAGTTTTGGAGTCTTTTATGGCCTGGAGACGAAGGCCATCTCCTGGCGAACCTCTAAGTCTGACGCCTTAGCTGAGTTCAGCAATGAAATTTTCTATGTCGGTTTCTCGGTTTTTTAGATTTCCAATGCTATCATCGGAGCTCCGGAGTTCACCTACCCCAACCCAGTCGGGAGGAGAACTGATTTCCACAAGCAGAGTTTCCACTTATATAGTTTGTGGCGATCAGCTGATGACGTAATACCAATCATCCAAAAAATTTAAACCCGTCTATCTGCGGTTCTGGAAATTCACCATTTCATTGTAGAATTTGACGCTGAATCCGAATCTGCCCTCCATTTTTCCATCCGATGCTTCGTTTTGGCTCTACAGCCCACAGCCATCGCAAAAATTCTAACTCGTTTTTCGGAAAAATGCTGAAAAAATTTTTCTCTCCGATGCCTTTCAAATTTTCCCAAAATTTCACGTAGACTCCGAATTTGCACTCCATTTTCCCATCCGAGACCTCCTTCATGACGAAAAACGACTTTTCTCATCCCAAAACATCCAACACACGCCTTTTCCAACTATATCCTGCCCACATTCCTATCACCTACCTTCCCATCCCTTACCCGAAAACTCCTTCCTTCCTTCCAGAGGGGGGGTAGGGACCCGGTTCCTCCTCTCGGACCCATTCCGCCCAGCACATCCTTGGCGACTTCCTTCCAGAGGGGGGGGGCTGAGTCAGCATTTCACATTTTGGACTTGCGCCTGGGATGTGCTTACTACTTCATCTCTTTAACATGAAGGTAATTCTTTCAAATATTCGGTTTTTATGAAAGTTGATTTTTTACAAAATTGATACAAAAGTCAACCCGGTTTTCAAGCCAATGACAATCTCTACTTAGTTATCGATTCATACATTGAATTCTGAGATATACCGGAAACGACTACATGTATTGTGGTAAATGGATAATTGAATCACTGGTTATTGATATCACTACTTATCCATTTTGTTATTAAAATCGTAATTATATCCATCAGATACTGAATTACAATGAATAATGAAAAGTAACGGAAGGATATCCTGAACATGAAGCAGTTTGAGGATGAACAGTGATAATAATGCTTGTCAGACCATGTCAAGAATGGTTACAATAATTCTTTGACGAGCAATGATTTTCACCTTCAGATAAATTCACAGACCTGATCTCTACAGGAAGCATGAAAAAGGTCCGTGGTCCATTCACATATTTTAATGTCATTTAGCAAACTTCGAAGGTGCGTGAAGTCACGCAAAAAGCTTGACAAATCACATGATTTTGTTTTCTAGGATCATCGCTAGTTGGTTGCGGGACTTAGCAGATATCTCAGCTCTTTAAAGACCAGTGCCTGTATATCAGCTTTTATCAACCTATATATATCTGAAGGGGAGAAAATTGCATGCGAGGAAACTTCCAAAAAGCATAACTACCTCCCGTTCACTGCAGTCTATTTGATCAAGATACTGATATCTAGTTCCATCTGATGTACACTGCAAAGTAAAACTTAAGTGACATAACAATACACTCATTACTCTTAAGTTTCTTGAAGAAATCACTACTTAATTATGTACCTGAGAAGACAATCATTTTCACTTCACTTCTAATTTCTTCCACTCATGCTTTGCAATGTTAATTGTATTTTTGCTTGATTGAGGCATGAGTTGACATTATGACAGCGACAGTTTTATGCACAAGGATGAATTATTTGCTTGCTTCACATTTCGGGTCTACCTAAAGGTCGAAGTTTGAAGTCCTGTCGTTTGATAGGATTCCGGCTCTGGCCAAAATGATAGAACTCCGGGACTCAGACTCCGGCCAAAATGATAGAACTCCAAGACTCCGACTCCACATTCTTGACGTCAAGTGACGTAATGAAGTATAAGTAAAAATTAATAATTGTCGTTTTGATAAGCAATTTGATTTCAACATATTGATATATACAAATCTAGTTCATGTGATTTGCGGTCAGACTTTCAGAATAAATCAACTGTATCATTTCTAGGCAGCATGCTCCGGAAAGTCATTGAAATGAAATGAACGCTCTGCAGCGTTGATGGGAGAATTTGACCGAGAATATGTAATTATCTTAAGTCGAGACGATGTCAGTGCTAGTTAAAAATGTGCATGATATTAATGAATTCATTGCCTGTTGATAAATATCATGAGGTCAGATTTGTGAAATTATTCTGTCCGCATTAGAATAATAGATGTTAAATATACTACCCAATAGTCTCAATTAGTATTAGGTTAGTAACGTAAGCTGTCTCACTCACAGAATTAAATATTTTGTTTATCTGTTTCGGTTTGCTAGAAGTATGATTAATACGAAATTGACGACACATCGAGGAACCTACTAAGTGGGCAAAAAAAGGAATTCCTTATACCTTACAGAGATAGGAAAGAAGTCGTGCGTCGCTCGCGGATTAATGTGAGTTCCAGCAAAGTGTTTCGATTGCCAAAATTCCTTCAGGTTCGAACATTTCAGATCATTGCGCACAAGTTTTCTCCATAATGTTGGCCCTTCCGATCATTATTAAAGAAAGTAGCAGGCGTACGAAAATTAGTTCACTTGATGATTTCACATCCTTTCCTCGGCAATGCTCACTGTATAGTGCATGCATTGAATCGAAGCCAGGCATCGATGTGTGTTTTGGTGTGTGCGAAGTGATATCACAGCACACACGCATCTCTCACTGGCTCTGGTGTCATCTGCTGACAGCTTATTTTTGCCATTTCCAGTAGCAAGCGATACACGAATTATCCATTCGAGAAGGAGCAAGTTGTCTACTTCTGTGATGTGCCATTTTGATATTAAGGTTACATGCAATTCTTCCTTTCTAGGAAACCGAAGCGCGCGCAGATGAATCTAATTCTGTGGTCTCACTGCTATTTATCTTTTGGATTTCTTAAGAAACTCCCATTTAGAACCCATCGTAAGGTAATAATAAAAAATTAATTGTAAGTCTTGGATCAGTATGAGGAATAGAAAAACGGGAATATGCCAGACAGAAATAAATTTTTGATTCGCAATGTGTATAGAAGAATCTGCTCAGAGGTAAAGTAGGATCTCCGACACATGTTACGAATCAAAACTTTATTTCTTTCTGGCAGATTGGTCATTTTTTCTATATTTCCAACTTATAATGCGTCTTCCCCCATGCCATCAATGCTTTAGACTGAATATATTCATTTCAGCATGAATACAGACAGCGGTCGATAAATTATCATTCCTCCTATTATGGAAAAATTATACTTTGTGACGTAGACTTATAGGGTTAGTAGTGTGAAGAAGGAAAAATAAGCGCTCGAAAGCTTTTGATTAGATGCAGTGTCAGAATTGTTTTGGAATAACCTTTGTTTCAAACCAATTCAATTTTGAGAAAACAAAATATGACGGAAAGTTTTGTAATATCTCCAACATTTAGCTGTATTATGGTCTAGCGGGTTAGATGCTGAAATAAGACTCAATTACAAGGTACATATGCAGAGTTCAACTCGTCTTGCCAAATGAAATTACCCGATATGAATTAGCTACAAACAGCATCTCGAGTAGAGGATGTTAGATTGAGTAGTCCAATACCTATACACAGAAATGTAGAGAGAATTTAACCATTTAACATTTGAATTAAACATGATGAAACAGTGCCAGTTGAGGTGTGACATTAATTTGATCTTTAAGGAAACGTTTTATATCTTGGCAAAAATGAAGTGAACATAGAGCTCGTCGGAGACGTCCAAATATAAAAGAAGCATTTGCAGGCTGTTTGTTTATATACGTATTAACAGGTGCTAATATGTATATAAACAGATCGTCTGCAAATCTTTCTTTAATATTCTTAGCAAAACTGCTTTGTTGGCATCACAATTAACAGGCAACATGTTGCCTTCCGCCAATAACTTTCAAATGTGCATATTTTAAATAGACCTGCTACATTATGAATAAATCAATTGGCATGTGCGCACAAGGATCAGAAATAAGTCAAATTCAAAATTTTGAGAAAAATGTACAGTACAATGTATCATGCATTTATCAGAGACTTGATAATAAATAACTTAAGCAGCATTTGATATGCTGAGCAAGCATCCGACATGTGTTAGAATCATGGAGCAAGGCATGTTGGAATCAGACACTTTTTATCACTCTTCTATTTTATGACTTATTTCTTCCATTCTCCTGAATTCATCCATGAAATTACAGTAAATATATATATATATATATATATATATATATATATATAATAACTTTTAGTTATTTATATATTCAACATTTGCTTTTAATACATTTTTTCACTATATATATATATATATATATATACATATATATATATATATATATATGTATGTATATACAATAGGGTATTGACTGAGTAAATAACAGCGACTGACAAGGCCAACTTCTTTGATATTTCTATCACTGCTAACTCTACTCTTGATCTATCCAACTACGAACATCCACAGCCTGTTGCTTCTGATATTCAGATTCCAGTCTTCACCAACATCTGCGAGAGAGAAGTTTTAAGATGTTAAGGAAGTTGAGCTCTTCGAAGAGTACTAACCGGACCCGATGATTTTTCAGCGATCGTGCTAAAGAAGTGTGCTCCAGTACTCATTCGACTTTTCCAGTTATCTATGGTAGCGGGTAAATGCCCTTCTTGGAAAGTTGCCCACGTGGTCCCTATTCCAAAGAAGGGAGATAGAAGTGATTCGTGCAGTATTCGTCCAATTGCAATCACTCCTATTATAAGCAAAGTGTTCGAATATGTCATGTCTGAGGCCTTTATTTCCCATTTCCATGGTTTGTTCAGTGATCGGCAGCTGGGGTTTAAATAGGCTCGTTCCACAAGTGACCTTTTGGCATCTGTTGGAACTACGCAAATCCATGCTTTGTCATTTATCCTCGTTGTCAGACTGAACACTTTAAAAGGTCCTTTCACAGAGCAGCAAAGTTGTGGAACAGGCTTCCTTTGGAAGCATTTCCAGCATCTGTTAGTGTTGAAGCATTCAAGAGAGCCGTCAATAAGCTTCCACTAAGCTCCATGGAAAGTTGATAATTTAAAGTAGAAGAGCTTCTTTGTTTTATGTACTTATGTTATACTGGTTTTCAAAATTATCGTCTTATTCGTTATTTCCTTTTTACCTCTGAGAGTTGAACAGTTATTACTTCTTACTTTGCTATCGTACATTTTATAATCCCATGTCTGTCGATTCACTTCATTTTCAGTGTTTCTGTTGTCAGTCTACTTAGTGACACAGTTATGAGTTATGCATTTTTTCCATAATGTTATACAATTGCTTTGCTATTTCGTTATTTAGTTACATTCCTTTTCTATCCCCACTCCTATTCTTCGATTATCTTCTTCTTCTTTGCCTTTGATCTTCTGTTGAGGGACAACTTTAGTGTATAGGCTCGTAATCTTCCCTCAAACTATGATTAAAACAATTGCAATGAAAATTTATCCGACGTGATGTAGTCCGGCAGCCAGAACGAGTTTCTGCAGGGAACGAGGCCGAAAGTGAGACTTTCACAGAATGATGTACACCCTATACCTACTAGGAATCGGCACGTCTGCCGAGTTCTAGTGAGTTCCTCTTCTTGTCAGACAAGATAAAAGAAAAACACATGTAAATCCAATGGGACGCAGATTACAGTTTTTAGTTAAAATGAAATTTTCCATGTTTTCTGTGATTAAACGAAAAGTATTAAGCCCAGAGTCATAATTTTTGGCATGGAATGTCTTCAAGACATTTCCTATCATGTTCATGCACTTCTGTCTATAAAGCTAAGCACATTTAGATTTGGCAAGCCTCTTAATGTCGGCAAACACGAACATTTTGATCAACTTTATCCAGATTTGACCACATTCTCGCATACATTTCCGATTAGAAGCATGATAAACGCACATGCATATCATAGGAAATGACCTGAAGAAATTACATGTCAAAAATTATGACTCTGGGCTTAGTACTTTTTGTTTAATCATAGAAAACATAGAAAATTGCATTTTTGCCAAAAACTGCAATCTGCGTCCCATTGGATTTACATGTGTTTGTCTTTGATCCTTTCTGACAAGAAGAGGAACTCACTAGAACTCGGCAGATGTGCAGATTCGTAGTAGGCATATGGTGTGCATCATTCTGTGAAAGTCTCACTTTCGGCCTCGTTCCCTGCAGAAACTCGTTCTGGCTGCCGGACTAATGATCGCATTTCGGCTCTTGTAATCGATAATAGAAATAGTATACTGTGATCATTGAAATTACGGCCATTATTTTGTTTCGCAAATTACCCGTTTGTTGCATTTACGAATTACCTCTGCAAAATTTCCATTTTTACCTCTGAGAGTTGAACAGTTATTACTTTTTACTTTGCTATCGTACATTTCACATTCCCATGTTTGTCGATTCACTTCATCTTCGGTGTTCCTGTTGCTAGTCTACGTGCTCATACAGTTATGAGTTATATATCTTTTTCCATAATGCTGTACAATTACGCGAATTACCCTTTTGTTGCATTCACGAACGTGATCCCGAGTTTCGTTCAAATCGATTTGCTTTCCAGCCTTTTGGGATAGTCTGTGGTTGAGTTCAGCGATGATCTCTTCATGTTCTAATTTGATAGAATCTCTCTGAGGTCTGAAATTTTAAAGACAACAAATAGAATCAGAAGTTCATATTTTGTTGTTGCTATTACATTAGTTGTGCATTCTCCTTTTCAAAATTTTCAAACAAAGATTCCATCTCTTGAATATGAGCAAGTATTGCATTAAGTTGCTCTCTAAGACGATTGATAGTGTCTTCATTAAGTCCTCTTGCCGCTTTGACCGCCTCTGAAATATAAAGATGTGTGTCATCACAGCTTCGAATATCATAGGTTAGGGAGTAATGCTCTTGACTGTTTAATGAAACAATTGCTAAATAGTAGCTGATGCGTGGGGGTTCACACAAAAAGAAAATTTCGGTCAGAAAGTATGCAATTCATTTTAAAATATGAAATTTCATGATGTAGTTAGATGCGGATGCCTATATATGCACTGAACAAACACTGCATATTCTAAGTTTTAAATCAAGACACCCAGATTAGAATCGAGGAACTCTTATATACGTATTTAAATAGCAGATATTGAGTGCTCATTTGACCTCGCAAAAGCCAGGCTTATTCGAAATATTTGATAAACATCAATACTTTAATAACGATGCAATTATCACATAAATACAGAAAAACCAGATTTACATAACAATAATGACCCCATAATACTAACCACAATACTGGTTACATTTTTTTGACATATTGAAATACATTCAATATTCCTTATCGATAAGCAATCGTTTTATCTCATTTTTAGCAAGAAAATTCAAGTTTGTTTCAAGCATCATATCACATAAGAGTTCGCAAGCGTTTTTTGCAAATATTGATATCATCATAAAATTTTGACTTTAATGAAGTCTTATTCACCCATAATTGCTTCAAAAGAGCACTGTATTTCGAACCAAACATCTATTGTGCAGTGAACAGTGATCACCATTATGTAGTATTTAAGAGGCAGAACATACTTCGTCACTAAATATCTTCCGTATGAAATATTCTTACCTGATATTTCGCGATTGATCTCGCCAGGGTAATGCATCAGTTTATGACGCAATGCACTGACTTTGATGGTTTCTGTCTCATAGGTCTCCATTGATCGAATTCGATCCACATCCTGAGAAGTGTAGACATTCATTTATGAATCAAGTATGTAGCTAATCAAATGTAAACAGGTAATGAATAGGGCAGTTATGAAATCACATAAACAATGTGTCAGTCATCGAATAAAATCAATAGAGAAATGTGAGATGCGCTGATAGAAATGCTGAATCTGAATAAGTACATCTTTCGCAATCAATTGTTAAATACATACTTGAGCTCTTTCGAAACCTCAGTGCGGTACCAATGAAAGACACGGCAGATTTTTTGTAACAAATGATATTGAGTGTCATAACTTAGAAAATACTGAAATCTGTTGTCTTGTCTGACTGAGAAGCATGATTGAGTAAGGAATCAGGACATTTAACTGTCAAATTGTCTTGTGAACACAGGTATAAAAAGTGTCGTTTATTAAATGTTCAATTGTTTATACACGGTCATTAAGAAAATTCCATGTAGAAAATAACGTATTCAAAGTCTAATAAGATGACAATAAAACAAATATCATAAATGCGTGTACTATACTTCAGCAAAACGGACATTAAACTATGTACAACTACAACTGAGTATTTGCTACATTTTAATTTACCTACATACATGTTTCGGAATAAAAGAACTGAGAGAAAGTGATAAACAACTTTCATTCAACAGCACAAACTTATTAGAAGAAAGTAATAGATGCATCTGTGAAAAAACAAGGCTGTGTGATGCACGTTTGTTACTCATAAAGTCAATTCTTACCAAATCCTGCAAGGATTGAATGATACTATCCATATGATCGATATCATCATCCCGAAATTGAAAGCCAGCTGTTTTCAAGCGATTATCTGGAGATGCAAACGATAAACGTACATGAAAGCAATAAAAAGTTAGTTTGGAGATGTCACATGATAAATATTATATAATTATGCAAGTTGCATAATTTTACATGCAAGTTATATCTTCACATAACTCAATGCACAGCAAGTGAATCTTTTGTATTAGGCAAGGAACAGGTCGAAAAATCGCTTTGTTGATCACCCCTTCCCGAAAGGGCTCGATTCATTTAGGTAAAATTACAGATCTTCTATAACATTATCAGGTAGTTCGTTAACTTACATTGTGGCACCGGTCTAAGTCTACATGAGTTTAAGAATAGTATTTAAATACCACCTATAAAGCATGAGTAACTTGAAAACTAAGTCAAGAAAATTCAAATTTCAACCCATTTACTTTGAGAAATGACGGCAACAATTTACATCTATAGAATCCTCTCAGTAGAATCTTTCACTTTCAGAACACGGCAGTAAAAATTACATTTAATGTTCAGATATGTCAGTAAATCACTCTTAGAGAAAACATCAAATTCTTTTTATTTTTGAAACTATTTTTTCTCTTGAAATTTCCCCTGCCTTTTATTTCCTCGATGTTTTAGCTGTATAATCTGCAATTTCAATGCAAATATTTGTGGAACATATCTTCAAGAACAATTCAAGTGCTCATTGATGGAAATCGATTGATGACTCATAGGTTCAAATTTTAGAGCTGCTGACAGACAACATGTCACTGATATAAAAATGTGAACTCAGTGGGAAACATGCTATTTATTCGAGCAATAAAACCAAAATAATCGCATGTTCAGACATCTGTTTAGATGAAGCATGAAAATTTGCATCCGCATTTTTCTTATTTCTAGGGACCCATTTATGTGTCGATGAAAACTAATTTTATAGCCTAAGATGGATTTTTTTTAAAAATAAAATTATATTTTGACAGGTTGAGCTGAATCTCTAAAGAGAGATCAAGAGATGAATATAAAATGAATATAAAAACATGAAAGGATGTTCAATCACCATTCTCTTCCGATAGTCCACTAATTTTGGCATTCGGCTGAACTCATGCATCCACAAGCTTCAGTGCATGAGAAATAATTCCTTCTTTATGAACTGTTCATTAGACGTCATGACCTTTCTCTGTAAGCCATTCTCCTAAATAATCCATCCATATTTAATCTACAATGGCATTTAATCTACAATGGCAAGTGTTCATTTCTTTGACTTTTCTGGCAAAACAACCAATACCTAAGGTGGACATTTTTGAATGTATCACGACCGAATGAAGGATTCGAACTCATCTTGTGTGGCACAAAGATGAGTTCATCTTGGCTTCTTCGAATTGAATAAAACGGTCCAGTTGTTGGTTATCGTTTGCTGTTATGGTAAAATCTCTCCTTTTCCCAATACCAGAACATGCACTGGTGATATCGCAACCTGTCAATGCATGCAGACCTGGTAACAATGAGCACAGTTGGAATCCAACAACTGTATGCATAGGAGCCGTGTGTATCTTGCTTTGTCTTTCACACCTGTTCGCATCCATAACTATTTGCAGTGCCTTTATTCGAAGTGATTGATACAGATCACGGCAATATGTGTCAGAAGAGTGAATTATTATTCTTTTGTGATTTTTCGATGCATATGTCTCTTCAATGTTTTCAATGCATGCTTTGCGTGTAAAATCAACCTCGTATCAACTTCTTCACGGTCTGATATTAAATCTGGAAGGTCCTCGCTGATCCCTTTGTTACTCACGCATCTTATGGGATTCTTGAATCAGCCGCAGTGAAATGTTCTGCACCTAATTTGCAAAACATTCCCACCAAGCAAGCATTCAAGTTAATCTTATTATGTGAGCTGGAGACATATTATGACCACTGCTTCGGTATCGGTGTGTTCGGATTTGTATCAATAGTTGTATGCTGTCTGAGGTGCACGTTGGTTTCTCTCTTTATCTTCTATTGACATTTTGTACACCGATCGAAGAAATCATCAAATCGTCTGTATTCGTTTTGGAATAGTATTTCAGCTATTTGTATGTAACATTTTATGTGCCAGTTCACCAAATGTCAAAGAGACACATGACTTAGTTGACAGCTTATCATACATATGGGCTGTGCTTTTGTTACCCGTTTTCGATTCCGATAGACGAGGCTCACTTAAGATATGTTCAAGCACATCGAAAAGTACGTTTGTATTCGCTTTTCATAGGCTACCATCCGAATATGCGACGGAAGTTGGTATAGTTCGTAGCTAGGCATATCCTTATATTTTTATACCCAAATCTATATCCAATATTTCATATCCTTATCCAAAATTACATTTCTCAATCATGAGGCGTCGAAAAGATTTCTGTTTCCTCCAATTATGATTTTTTTCTTGACTGCTGATTTCATTATTTTTTCTTCGTCATTGCGTTAAAAAATTTGCTTTTTGGAATCGAATAAAACAACATCATTAGCTTTCAGTCGCTGCTCAACGAAATTCATCATTTGGATGTTGTCATTATAGTACGAATTCAGCAACTGAATCCATCATGACACCCATTGAAATATTGATGAGGGGTTCAATGGCATCCACGTGGTCTCTATCTCTCTCTCTATTCATTCAGAAGCTCCTTCGAGGTGAGAACCGATCTGTTCTGTGTCTTGGAGATCACACATACACCTATTTTAGAGTTGTTAAAGCTAGATTATGATTAGTAAGAAATCGTCGCTCCTGTTCAGTGGCTAATGGCTATGATGCCTCCACTTGCCTTACTGTCGCGGTTGATCGACTGTTCAAGTGCCATGTCCTTCCAAATCTTTGCAAAGGGTTCTGTTAAACGATTGATGGCATGGCTAACCTTCATAAATTCAGCATGCACGTCAGGAGGCGATGTACCTAGCTGATTCACATCTGACAAGAAAACTGCAAGCCATCTTGAGTAATTAGGGAGACATATGGAAAGAAAATACGGTGTCACGGCTGCAGTTGAAACAGATTTAAGAGGTCAATCTCCTGCTCTCTCTCTCTCTCTCTATTTGATGAACCTAGGAGTAATTGAACCATTTCGAGATAAATATTACATTGAAAAAAACACACATAGATTTAGAATTTCTGTAACACTTCAAACTCTCGAGTTCTTCAAGCAGTAACTCAGTCATTTTATAATATGCTTTCATCGGCTTTTGGATATCCTCTCCGTTCTCAAATGCGAGATGACATTTTCTAGCTTCATCAATGATTACTGATTTAATAAGACTGAGCAGAACTTGACTTTCCCGCCAACCTATGAGAGCCCTCCGTAAAATACAAAACAGATTTCACTACAAGTGTATATGCCCTGACAGCTCGATTGTATGATTTCCCTTTCATGATTACTGCTGATCTCGATTGACGGTAGTTATGTGAACTCACAGGAAGACCTTCATTTCCAGAAGACTCTTACTTTTCCCTAAGAGTGACAAATAGGTTAAGGAATTCCTCCTAAAAGTATATCAGCATCGTCAGATTCGTCATTTCTGCGCTATAGTATCTCTTTGACTTTCTCTGAGACCTGAGGAGGGATCCAGTGGAAGCCTTTTAAAAATTCTTAGTTTACCTGCTAAAATCGATATCAAGACATTAGGAAAGTTGAATTTCAGTAAAACAATCATGTTTGCGTGTGGCTGGTTGACATACCTAACCCTATGAGTGTCTTTCAGCCATCTCAGTAAACACATGCGACAATATAGTGTTTTTATAAGTCAACGACATTTAGCACAGTATCAGTTGTACTACGAGGCGGTTTTACGATGTTTGCTGCTCCCATAAAGCCTCAGACAGTTGAATTTAATGAAATTTATTTATTGCATGCATCAGAACCCCTACATTTGTTCATTGTTTCAAATATTTATCCATACCTATCGGAAATAGGCCTAAAGCGAGCCATAATTGCTATACTTTTAGAACCTCAAAATAGCTGTGGAGATCTCGAACTCATCAATTGAACTCAGTCTGTTTTTAGTGATGAAATACGATTGTAATAATAGTTTTTATTTTGAGAATTGAGTTATGCTGAGCTGTTCAGTAGGCCAACCAGTTACGTGCGATCATGTGCGAAAATAAAATATTCACATTTTGCGATCTTCCAACACAATAAATGTGCACGAGCATGATGCAAACAGCGAATAAATGAATTTAACTCATTGAGCACCATCGTGGACATGGTCAAAATCATTTTTCATCTGATACTAAAAATTTTTTGATGGGAATTTCTACACCCTCTGAGACCTCAGGGGATGTCCAGTGAACTCCCTTGGCCTGTCTACCATACCTCTGCTGATTCAATTGAAATGAAATAACACATGCAGATTCACTGTCAAGAATGATTATTTTTTATGGGAATTAGCGGTTGATATATCTTCAGCACAAAAAGTGAAATTGAAAAATATGGCTCCGGGGTCCACTGGACTCCCCTCAAGTCTCTGAGGCTTAAGCAGGTTCAAGTGTGATGACACTATCTTTTTGATCAAGTCTTCGCATCATGGTTTTCACTCATGACAGTGTAGACTGTGTTAGAATCTGTCGACACACCATCAAAAATCGGGCAAAAGCCAATTTCAGTTTTTTCAACAGGTGCGAAGAGTGAAGTACGGCGTGAAAGTGAAAGGTACTCCATTCCTGTGTACCCTGTCTTTCTAATTTTAATCTTTTATCTCCAATAACTTCATTGCTATCATTCTGACCAAACGTATGATCCATCTGATGAGTTGCCGATGAAATAGATGAGCTTTTCTTAAACCACTTTTTCTAAACTATTTCACAAATATAGCCGGTAGCTAATAGACGCTTCTCGCATGTAC
The DNA here is from genome assembly GCA_907163375.1 of Prostheceraeus crozeri. Taxonomy (NCBI): domain Eukaryota; kingdom Metazoa; phylum Platyhelminthes; order Polycladida; family Euryleptidae; genus Prostheceraeus; species Prostheceraeus crozeri. Next base: position 208,184 of record CAJQUW010008670.1, read on the forward strand.
TTTTCGCAAAAACTTTTCTTTTGCTCCAGAATTCCAAGTGATCATAGCACTTCACCATGAATGATCCATCGGTTTGGTCCACATACACATATTTGAAAAAGTCATATAATGTAAGTTTATTGTAGTAAGACAAATTATTGAAAACACATTACATTATGAACATCCATTGGAAAATGAAAACATTCAAATGCAAGCTTATCCTTTCAGATAATCACATATAAAGTTAAATAAATAGCATGTTTCCCACTGAGTTCACATTTTTATATCAGTGACATGTTGTCTGTCAGCAGCTCTAAAATTTGAACCTATGAGTCATCAATCGATTTCCATCAATGAGCACTTGAATTGTTCTTGAAGATATGTTCCACAAATATTTGCATTGAAATTGCAGATTATACAGCTAAAACATCGAGGAAATAAAAGGCAGGGGAAATTTCAAGAGAAAAAATAGTTTCAAAAATAAAAAGAATTTGATGTTTTCTCTAAGAGTGATTTACTGACATATCTGAACATTAAATGTAATTTTTACTGCCGTGTTCTGAAAGTGAAAGATTCTACTGAGAGGATTCTATAGATGTAAATTGTTGCCGTCATTTCTCAAAGTAAATGGGTTGAAATTTGAATTTTCTTGACTTAGTTTTCAAGTTACTCATGCTTTATAGGTGGTATTTAAATACTATTCTTAAACTCATGTAAATTTATACCGGTGCCATAAGGAAGGCCTGCAGTTATACTTAAATACATCGAACCCTTGCTGAAGGAGGTGTTGTGCGAAATGCCTTTTTTGGCCTGTATGAGAGACTGCACCCTGTACATAGGGTGTAGTTCATGCATGTGCATGTACATGTACATTGCACATGTATATAATTCAATACTCCTACAGAGATACACTTGTAACCGTCGACTTTCATTACAAATTAAGGTGTTTATTGTTCTTTATCATTATGTAAATCTTGTTTTAGGAGCCCCAAATAAAACAAATATTTTCGACTTTCGAGAATCTACCTGAAATTCATTTCAAGGTAACTATGGAAAAATATATAATCAAGACATACCATGAAAGTGCAGGTTAAGTCATAAATGCCTCATGTCCTAAAATATTAATTGATGAATACATGTAGTTTGTTAATCTTCAAGAACGAAATTAACCATCCGAATATGTCAAAAAACCTGCGGACAGATTTCACATATTTTAGATTAAAGATGATAGATACAAATGATGACAAATACTGACAGCCGAATTCGAAGAATGTCATGTTCAGAATTGAAGTGTTTAATGAGACGTTAAGATCACCCATGACTTTAACACGAAGGAATGAATTAAAAGAACGACAACCAACGACAGAATGCAAATGAAACTCAAAAATGCTTTGTAAAACATGCAATGACTTATGTGAATGAAATGTACTCGCAAAAGTCATCAACTAGGCAGTACTACCTGTATTCGGCATATTCGCGTGGAAGAACGAGAATGAATTAATAGTATACATGCAAAATTTTCTTAAATTGTGAAGTTCGATAGATAATCAAAATATTTAGGTTTTTATACCAGCTAACAATATAGACTTTTAGGCCAACAGATAATGTTAAATGACGATAATGAAGAAAACTAAGAAGTGGTACGGGGAGAATCCATTTACAGTTCAATCATTTGATTAACAGAGAACAATAACCAAATAAATGTCAGATCTTGTCTGATTAAGGTAATCAAGTTTATTTTTCGTTAAAAATGAAAATCCTATCACCTAAGCCAATGTCCATTTTCTCGAGTGCGTTTGAATATTAGTACGCATAAACTTCTTCAATTGCAAATTAGCTTTTCTAATCATATTCACTCCCAAAAATCTATGGAATGCCCTATACAATGAGTGCGCTCTTACAAATGCTGATGAGCGACTGAGTTACAACTGATGGAATCTTGATCGCAACTGAAGAATCATTTCTCAACAGATTTTTTTGAAAGAATTGATTAAGATTACCGAAAACCAGTCAAAAATGAGTCATCATCGTCATCGATTATGTTTTAACTGATCATGGTAGGCCTATACAAGATGAGTACTTGCAATGCTGATCACCAGTATGTGATGTTTGGGAAAAGACATCCTTCAGTTATGTTGAAGTTTCGACTACAGACATCATATTGAAATAATTAAAGAAGGTCAAAACAAATCGCTAGAGAACAAAAGCTTGGAACATGTACATATAAGAATACTGACAGAAATTCGTATCATACAAAAAAAACTAATACATAAAACAAGCGGACTGCATTGTATAGTTTTTATCAATATAAATCAGAAGTCTTTAAGTTGATGTTGGGAAACCAAGTACACAAGATGGTAATAATTCTTTTTTTATATGCTTTATCAATTTCGGCCTCCTCTTAGGCCATCATCAGAATTAGAGTATCCTCTGCTTCTGCTTCTGATGATGACCTAAGAGGAGGCCAAAATTAATGAAGCATATAAAAAAAGAATTATTACCATCTTGACTACTTCGTTTCCCAACATCAACTTAAAGAAAATGATTAGCCAAGGTCTTTTTAACACTATAAATCAGAAGGATTCACTCCACCGCAATTGTGTACCGTTGATGCCGTCCGAAATAAAGGGAACGCGTGGTGTCACTCATACATTTGTAACTTTTTAAAAAAGATGAAATATAGTCGAAATCGCATACAAGTGTATCTTTTAGATTTTCAATCTATCAGTGGGAGAAAAAGAACTTCCCACACATAAGAATCATGAAGTGTACTGCATAAACTGATTACAAAATCCATACAATACTCGCTATGGAGGAAGTCACTTACTTAATTCGTTTAATTGATTGACCGTCTTCAAAACGTACTTGGCTGTGTCAATTTCTTCTGCCAACATCCCGATGACACTAAAAAAACACACAACATAAATTTTACATTTGCTATACGGGGTGCACAAAAAGAATGCCCCAAATTAAAAGTCTTATTGTTGCCAGATCAAATAGTGCATAAAATTAAACCATTATATCCGATGAACAGGGCTGCCACTCTTGTCAAAAACAAAAACCGGAAAGTTAAATCGGAATGAGCCCCCGGAAATACGTAGCCGTGCCCCCCCAAGAAGGAGACTTATGGTCATGCGATATCACACAACCCGGTAAGTTATGAAAGCGTTCAGGCAGAAATTGGGTCTGTTCTAATAAAGATGTTTCTGAATCCTCACAGTCAGCAAGTAAATAGGTGGCATAAAATTATTACTGATGCCTTTTCAATCATCAGTTTTAACAGGGTGAACTAACGTGCATGACTCCAGCAGCTACTAAGTATTTTCAGAAGAACTGTTTTCGAAGGCCAGACAGAGTGTACTTCAAGGGCCCCTCTATCTGCTCCCAATACAAAATCAGCATGAAGTTATTGACGGCTTGACGATTTCAGCTCGATATAAAGAGTGCATATCATCGAGTAATCTACATGTAAGCCTATGGATAATTTCACTTAACTGTTTCAAAGACAACTTTTTTCCATTTCGTTTACAAATTTTGCTATCAAATTTATAATGTACTATTCTCGCGCAGCTGTCATTTTCTATTAGCCCATTTTCTTTGGAGGAGTTTTTTTTTCTTTCAAGAAACTGAGAATGTTTGATAAAATCTTCCTTTCCATGCGGTATAAAAAGGCACCGAATATAGGTGAAGATTGGAGCATCTTCATGCAGGATGGAATGCCAGCGCACTACTACAGACCCATCGCAAATTATTTAAAAAGCAATTTTTGCAAATCTTGGATTGACCGTCATCAGAGTCTTTCGAATGGCTTCCGATACCACCAGCTTTAATGCCTTGTGACTTGTTTCTTTTGGGCACGCTTAAGAAATTGTGCATTATAGTCATCCCATGCATTTGGATTAAGTGGAAAACAAAACTTTGCACTGCTTTTCTGCAGATCGACGAGCGATTGCGTAGAAATATGCTCTTGCGCTATTGACCGAAGAATTAGACTGAGTTCAGGAAACTGGTGAGCAAGTATACAATAAGTGTCATAGTTGTGTTGGCAACTGTTTCCCATTTAATCATAAATAACTTACAGAAATATGTCATTGAGTCGCTAATTCCTATTGCATCAACAACTTTGAAATCATCAGTGAGATAATCCGCCACGATGCATAGACACAATAATTTTTATCGATGTCACATAGCATAAATTGACGACTAAAAACTATAGCATTTGCTAAATATGAGGAAACTGAGTTCTATATTGTGCTCAGATATTACATATTACAGACGCCATGCAATGTAATATACTTTTTAATCTGAAATGATGCCCAGACCACGAAAGGAAAATATTCAAGAGATGAGAGCAACATTTGATACAATCCATTACTGGAAATACTAACGTTTCTGGATTTTAGCCGTCATCAGTGTAGTATACCTGTAAAGAATCGGTAACTCATATGCAGACAAATCATCATCCAAAATACAGACATCTACAATTAATGAAATACATGCAGTTCAAATCTCATTCTATATAGAGCTCGTTTCCAAAATTTGAAATTTGCAAACACCAATGAAAATAGGTGTTTCATACTTCATGCACAAAGGTGAGCTGCCGGATTTCCAAGCAAATCCACCTACCAATGGCCCGTGGAGTGAGTTGCTGATTTTTACAACATGGTATACTGCACTGGTAACGGCTAAAAAGTCAAAAGCGCTTGCAGTCCAGCCTGAAAAAACTTCCTCAGTGCTTATGGTTCCGGTAATGATTCAAATCAAACATTGCTCTCATCTCTTTTATTTCAAACATATGTAATTAAAAGCAATGGAGTGTCTAGAAAAATTTATGGCTTATAGACAAGATTATGACAGCTATTTCATTTAAGTTGAGTTACCATGGCATAAGTATGGCAGAAGTAAACGCAACATAAACACAAAAAGAAGTCCTTGACACTTTTGCAGTTGTTTGCGAGACCTCAATTTTTGTCGTTGTCTTCGCCGAATTTTACCTAGCCGCTTTTGCAAAAAATTGATCGTACAAAATATTCTTTCGTCACTCCCTTGTGCTCCCGAAACTTTTCGGTAGATTTGTGCTTCATGTTTTTTTGGCAGACGCCTCGTCTCTTGAAAGACGCGTTTTGGAAAGCATCAGAGTAATCAAAACTCAATTAGCAATCTACTTTATAAGAACGTATTACATCTTTTTCGTCAGGTATTCCCACCTACATTTATTTCTTATTTCGAAACCTTGATTACTTGCGTTTCGTCCTGCTTCTTCAAGATTGTCGAAGGAATCACTGATTTACTTGCAGAAGGATCTTCTGCTTCAGCGTCGAGCGGATTTTTAGAAAGTAGCAGCTTTGAAATTGATGAACCTTCAGAATCGCAGGGTTTTTGAGGTCCCCTTACAATGTGCGTGTCCCCGCTTACAATTTTAAAGGGCCCCTACATAATCTAAGAAGGGTCCCGTGCTCAATTGTAAGGGTTCCGGTCTCAAAAAGTAAAATTTTAGAGTCTCAGAAGGTCCATTCATATCTAAAATAAAGAGCCCTTCAAAAACTAAAAAAGTTTCCTTTCTCAATTTCAAATAGCTCCCTCACGATCTCACAAGGGTCCCTTCAAATCGCAAAAGGGTTCCTTCACAATCTCGAAAGGGCCACTCACAATCTCAAAAGGGCCGCTCACGATCATATAGGTGACTTCCGCAATCTCATGAGGGTCCCTTCACAATCTAAAAAGTGCCCTATACAATCTCAGAAGAGCCTCTTGCAATCTTAAAGGGCCCCATCACAATCTCAATAGGGCCCCCTTCACGCAATCTCAAAAGGGCCCCTCGAAATCTTAAAGGGCCCCATCATAATCTGAATAGGGTCCCCATCCGAATCTCAAAAGGCCCATTCACATTCTTGAAGGGCTCTTCGCAATCTCAAAAGGGCCCCTCTAAATCTAAAATAATCCAAAATCCAAATTTTTTGTTGCTTGGCAAGACATTTTCTCACTGCTGAGTCTGAGAAAACCGGAAGAGTGGCAGCCCTGTATGAAAAAAGACTCTGAAATTTTTCTTGTATACAAAGAATTAGGCTGCATGAAAAATCGACATTTTCCTGAATTTGATGAAAAGTGTAACTAGCTTCAAAAAATACTTTCACAGTTTAACTTTCTCGTTAAAAATAAACTATCTGATAGAGGTTTTTGTTCATTATTCATCCCGTAACTTTATTTCAGAAAAGCCATTAGTAGGAAATAGCTACTTTCAATTCAAGAAGTTACATTACATCACGAAAGTTCGGAATGGCCGACTCACGAAACGTGAAAAAAATCCACTTGAAAATCAAATTCGTGCCACGTATTTTGTAGCAGACTTGTGCTGTAATTTTAATTGCAATTACAATTACTGTAATTAGTCATTTTAATCAATTACATTTTCGGATGAGTAATTTGTAATTGTAATCAATTACATCTAAACCAAGTTGTTGTGAAGTAATTGCAAATACTTTGCAATCAGCACTATTGAACAATCATCTATCAGGACATTTAAATTGCTGCACTCTCCTCGTCGCTAATGCGTCACTATGCTTAGATGCATACATGAGCACCGGGTTTGCAACTACCAATAATTTTTTCGAGAAATTTACGACAAGGCATATTTCAAAATCTACATGTAAATTAAGTGCCGGCTTTATGACTTCCTTCCTCCAAATCTTAATTTCTGGTATGAAAACGTATATCAGAAATCGACTGTTACTCAATTACCCTCCCCTCCCCCCGGTAGAAGAGAGACAAATAAATTCTTCTAGAAGCCGCAACTTAAAATCTTTAAATCAATTTAGATGTTAGCAGAGCGCAAAGCTGTACATAATTTCAAACATGGTAAGGTCTCCTAGAAGCTACAAGTCCCGATATTTTAGCACTGTATGTGCATCTTCAGTTTGAGTCGTAGTGAAGATGTAAGGCGAAGATACTTGGGGGAAAAATCAAAATGCGGCAATTTAATATCAAAGCCACAAGCGTCGTCTGTTTTTACTGGGAGCATAATCCTAGAATATCTGCCGGAGAAAAGGAATGGTGGGAAACGCATATTGTGATGCTGAAAATTATCTAAAGTAATTGCAAAGTAATTTTGAAATCTAATTGAAGAAAAACAAGCCATAAGTTGTCGTATTCAATTACATTTCATGAGTAATTGACACAAGTCTGTTAATATCATCTGCACAGCGACTGTCACGCTTTGACAACCGGTCTTTCTAGGAACCAAGCGATTAGATAGGACCATATATTGAAGTCTCGATATAACGACCATTCGATGTAGCGACCGTCGTGCTTTACGACCGGTTTTTTTAAGAAACGAACTGACCATTTTCTCTCGATATAGCGACCACACAACACTCCAGAATATTGACAAAATGTCAAGATGTCACAATTCTGCCTATTTCATGATATCATTTCGATTGAGATGGATTGACGCAATGCAATGATGCCATCATCTTCGGGATGGAATTTAATCCTTTGATTGTTGACAATTGGAGCATAAAGCTGTACTACTTTTTCCTCAATTGACAGATTAAGTTGTCATCAATTATGTGGATAAGAAACTCAATCACTGGCCTCAACACCTGCTCCACATCGATAGGCCCACTTGATTCTTATGTTAAGAGAGTGACTAATTATCCTTTATAAATATTTTGACTCCTTCACAAACTACCGTCTTTTGGCGGCTATTCATTGATGGTGCAATCTTGACCACTTCACCATCGTTGATGTTCATCTTAATTGTTGTGATAAGGTGTACGATTAGTGAGGAGATTCATTTGTTCATTCACAAGTTGCTGCTAGCCAGGTGTAAAATCTTATCATTGAAAGTTGACTGCTATTGTGGAGTTCTCACGAGCAAGAATTCGCTATTAGATGTCGTCAATTAACCATTGACCATTTCTTCAGCAAAGGTAACTGAATCTATTCATGACTGAAGCGGTGCTTGAAGGTAGCGGTCGAATGTTCATTACGCTTTGCAGGTATGCGTTTGGGAAATTAATAAAACATTGAAGATAAAGAAGGATGTTTTTCACTGAAAAAGAGTGCATTTTTTCGTGACATTTTGATCTGGTAGTGTTCGTAGCAGCATGCAGTAGAGGTGGGTAAAGGCATGAAACAACCGAAAACTACTTTTCATTTTCATACCACTCATCAATTAGAGTCAATGATAATCTCTTGTTATAGCGACCGTCGCGCTAGTGAGACCGTTCCTAACGGAACGGAGCGTGGTCGCTATATCGAGGTTTGACTATTGATTTAATGCGTTACATAACTACGTTTTTACATAATACATTCCTAATAGTCCCGGTCCCTAATCGGTTAAATACCATTAGTGCACTCCAAGCAAGGAATCAGCGAACCTTCTCAAATCGGCAATGAGTCAGTTGTAATGTTGGGTGCTACCGCCAGTGAGGTTCAAAAAGAAGAAACGTGGTACATGTATGCTGGCAGACATAGAAATCAAAGATAACATAGCAAGTACTAGAACGGAAATGGCATGAAAATTATGGCACACGACGGGGGAACTTAGTTGGGTCAAAAGCAAATCTTATGAGCTGATTTTCTTGTTTTCTGGTTGGCAGTTACATTTATCAGGTGAATTTGTGATCTCGGTTATTGCTCATGTCTAAAGACCATGTACACAAAAGCAATATTGAATATAAAAAAGCTGCAGTGACAGGATGACAAAGAAAGAAACTGTACGCTCATCATTTTGAAATATCGCTCCTATAATCCATCATAGGCATAATAAGATACATGTGCAATTAGTAATGTCGATTTACAAAACATGCATTCATCCAACTTCAATTCAGAGATCACGTGATCTTTGATTATTCATTTTGCTCTAAAAGGAGTCCTGTTCAAAATTTTCAACAATCAATTTGAATCAATCCAAACGAAATACAATTTTCAAAATCTTTGTATGTTTTCGAATATCAGCTTCCAAAATATCATCGCGCTGCATCGCATGCATCATTCAATGATTACTCGAAATTTCCAGTGACATTTTATTTATCTGAGTGATGATTGCAAGTTATGCAAGTTTTCAATGTTTATTCCAGAAAAGCGCTAGTTTTCTCTCGTTTGAATGAGAAGTCACCCAATAATTAGAACTTTTGTACGTGAATTCTACAGATGTTCTCACAGTCAGTACACAGACCACTTTCAATTAATAATATGAGCCAATTTTTGATTCGAATTCCAGTATTGACAAAGATAATAATTTCATTGTCTGCTGCAAATAGACACAGTATGGAGATCAACACCCATGGAATAGTGGACCATTTCTTATGAAACAATACCAAAGCATCTCACTTAAACTTTTTTCCAAGAAAAACCGGCAATTTGCCATCATCAACTTCAAACAAAGTGATTAGGAATATGTAGTAATTCAGATATGAATTGCATGAACAAATGCACTTAGTGTCAGCATGTCAAGATTGAAAATCGTTGTGATAGTGTTGTAGTAGACACTTTAAATGAAAACAATACAGTAAAACCTGCTTGTAGTGGACCCTCTCCGTAATGGACACTCGTACGCAATGGACACTTTGTCCTGCATAATTTGCATTTCTCATTGGAATGCCCCTTGCCATAGTGGACACCTGCTCAACGTGGACAATGGACAGCATTTTGTGACAATTTCCCTCAATAGGTGTGGACAAACACATCATCAAAATGGTTAATTCTCAAGATGAGATTGCTGTGTATGGCAATCTCGTCTTAAGTTTTGTTATGAAAACACGATGATTGACACGAATTGACATTATTCCCATCTCATGATAATTAAATTAACACATTGCCGCTCTTGTAAACAGTTCAAACCAAGCAAAAGATTGATGATGTTGTCTGAAACTCTTCAAACCCGTCGGCCACTCACGATGAGGTGACATAATCGCTTAATTGACTTTCATGATAAAAGATGTCTTAAACAAATTAAGACATCAATCTTTAATTTTAAACCGTCGACAATCATTTAATGGAATCCAATGACGAAGAGAGTGTAGATATGATAATTAAGCTTCAAAAACGTTTTCGCATGATGCAGTTAAAGAGTTCGAAAGTGGCCAGACAAACTCATATTGACAATTTTTTAAACCACAATAGACAGTTATCTTCTGAACTTGCGTACCTTTTTGTGAGAAGAAATCTCTCTATAAAACATGTTCAATTAAACTGATCGATGTATTTAATTTTTGGTTTTAACTTCATGATAAAGGAAAGTGTGTAGATCATTATAATGCGTATATTAAGTGATCATTGACATAATTCACTAACCAGAAAATACACGTATATCAATTAACAAATTCGCATATACGTGGCAAACAGCATAAATTATTCAAATAATCAAGTTTCTCATGATACAGAAGTACGAATAGAGTTTACGGTGATCATATACAATAACATAATATATGCATAATATTATATATTCTATAATGCATTTGCAAATAATTTCAGTATTTACATAATACTAATATACGCATGTGCAGAATATAACCACTATAAGTACTTTTATATGATTAAAAAACGATAATAATAACGAGAAAGTGAGTATTGAAGTAAACGAAGATGGACCCCTTTACATAATGGACACCTGTTCTCAATGGACATGAGCTCCCAAAAATGGTGTCCATTAAATTGAGGGTTTACTGTAGTCTGCGCTGTCTCACTAACAGCAACATTTGTTTTGTGGTTGACCAGTTTGTGGAAACAATCGCCACAAACTCATTGACATGGAAATTGCTACGTAAAATGTGAAAGATGGAAAACAAATTAGCATAATATTTGATATCACTGTTCTTCTAGGTCTAACAACAAAAATCAGATCAATCGTTAAACAGAATCGAGTGATTTGCAATTATTTAAATATTCTCTATTAATATCTCTATGTAATTACTTCATTTAAACTATATGTTAATAAACAAGCATGTCAAATTGTCATAAAAATTATCGAATGAGCGTTGAGACCAGTTGAGACAGTTGTAAGAACAGATTGCAGATTTCTTTCAAAAAGGAAAGATAAAGATAAATTAAAAAAATCAACGTTAGTCTCAAGATAGAATTGTTTATTCACGAATTTTCGTCTAAGACTTCATCAGGTGAATGAAGTAAATGTACATGAAGTGAAAGACATTGCATTATAAAGAAAAGTAACAAGAGTTCAACACGATAGTTCAACATATATATATGGAAGCTAAAGATACATTCCTCTGTGAAACTTTAGATGTGATTGAATCATTGCCACCAACGCGAATTTCGAGTTTTGTATTAACGATTAATCGAAATTTACATAGGGTAAATTTCGTGGGTTACTATCTTCTTATTGACAATCAGATCATTAATCAGATGTTACAATTCTGATTTACAATAAAATGTTCTACTTTGTTAGTATTTTGATGGAATTTGAATATGAATTTGAGTCAGCTGCCATAATGGCGTTCTTGACTACGTATCGCATGTAGCGGACTTTGGAAACACGTCTTTGGAAATACGTCAGGACCTCCGCATATATTTGTATTTTTATTATATATCAGTTTATACACGTATTATATAACTTAAAAGGTCTTTGTTCGGCTACAAGCTTGTGTTTTATCAGCGACAGCACACAATACTCAAGGCCTCTGCCAGAGTGGGAGCTATTTTACAATAACCAAAACAATTTGTTCCATGACGTTGAGTTTGTATCATCAATTAAAAGCCGATATTTCACACACGACACGTCTGGCTACGTCGACAGAGCAGATTGAAACGCACATATCGCAAAGCAAAGCGTCAACATTACTCTAGTCAGAATGAAGTCGGCGACGGTATGCACAAAAGCATCGTACCTTAAAAATAATGCTGAATATAAAGTCATAGAAATCATTACGCCAGAAGCCATCGTTCGGTTAAGCAGGTCAGTTAGGCAAAATAAATATCAATGATCTTCGAACGTAAATTCCATTAAGCATGACGTTTCGTCTTCGACTTAATAATTAATACCCATTCGCGTTCAGGGTTTCACAAACTGTTGACTTGAGCTAGCATGAGCATCAGATGACAATAGCGTCGCTCTCTTAGTCAAACACTTCACGAATGTTCTTATATGACATAATGGATTATGAGAAGAAAAATGCAAATACCAATCAACTTTATCTGTAGGACCAGGCAGAAACTTCCTTATACGCACACATGGTTTGTAAAAGGTCTTGAAATCGACGCAGTATGCGAGCAATACATTGAGACATCGAAAGTTCCTCAACACAACTTTAGCAGAGCTGATCGTTAAGCACTCACATCTATGAGACAGGACCCATCTCTGGTGATACAGCACGCTGACAAAGGCAATGCTACCGTCATATTAGACTGATCATCGTGACGACAAACTGATTTCGATGCTATCAGATGCTACAACCTATTCTATGATCCGAAAAGACCCTACGAAAAGTACGGAAAGGGAGATGAATAAGATTGTTTCGATGCCTAAGGAATGAAGGGAAAATACAAACTGCATTGTACTTAGGCTTAGGAGTAACGATGCTTTGTGCCCTAGAATTTATGGTCTACCAAAAATTCACAAGGACGGCATTCCACTTTGATCCATCGTATCCTTTATGAGTTCTGCGACCTACAATTTGTCAAGGTACTTGAGTGATATTCTTTCTCCTTTCCTTAAGGATTCGCCTGTCAACGTTACAAGTTCCAACGAATTCTTGCAGTTCGTGAAGAATTTCAAGTGTCGATCAGGTGATGTCATGATGCAATGTGATGTGAAATCTTTATTCACTAGTGTTCCCGTTGAGCTTGCGGTCTCAGCAGCTCAAGAAAGGCTGAAAAGTGATCCGGAGCTTAAAGTGCGTACTGCTTATTCTATTGCTGATATGTTTGTGATATGTTTTTGCTGTGTTTGGGTGCAAAACCTGTTCAAAACATACGATGCAATTTCCAAAAATGACCGTCTGCAATGCCTCGTTGCATGCACATTTGCATATCTATGATAATCAGCGATAATCACGTTACATGTCAATCGGAGAGACTCAAATGTTTGTCAAACAATTGCTAGAACGCTACTTCACCGCGACACATCGAATTTCAGACCATAGATATGTTATTTCATCTTCTGTCATGAAAGTCTCAATAGTTTTTTGTCACACCGTATAATTGATAAGTGATTTTATCGCTCAGAAACGATTCATTTTTCTCTATGTAATCTTCTGAATTGAAAATTACATTCTTATTAGTTTTATCCGATCTTACACACCGTAGATTATTGGTTTTAAGAAATGCTTTAGTTTCCTAACATTTTATGTCAGTAAAAGCCCTGCTTTTGCACTGTCTCTTTGTTTCGCAATACAAAATATTTTCCAGATCATTACAAAAACAAATTAATTTATCTTCTGTCTCTTCGTTCATTTTTTGTGGTAAACGACATGTGCTTTTATCGAATGGTACTTTAAGTTCTATTTCATTAGGATTCCTACTAAGTTTCTCACTCCAGCGCAAGTTGTATTTTAAAGCTTCAAAATTCAAAGAAACTTTTCCCCAAACCTGTAACCTATCTTGTGAGGAAGTCTATATTTAGATCCTTTGCTTAATATAATCTTAACGGCATCGGGAACCTCCAGGTAGGTCTCAGTAGTAAACTTGGTGTCTGTATTTGAATGATTAGTAGAGCTGTTTATGTTGATTTTGCAGGTAAACGAGGCTGCATCTCACATTTGTAAAACTCAATACAGTGAAGTCCACAAAACTGTAGCCACTTCCTGCTGTGTCTCTCGAACAGGATCTTGACTTCCTTCTGCGCCACAAGCGTCATGTTGTTCAACACGTATTCCGCCAGATGTCGATCTTTTTTGCTCGGATGATTTAAATTTAAATGATTTCGATAAAATTTTATAAGCAAATGGCTGTAAGGAAAAAGAACGCATGTTAAGAGCTAAAAACAGGGTTCTCACGCACCCGGGAAAAGCGAAAAAAAAATTCCCGGCCGGGAAAAACCCGGGAAATCGAAAAATATCAACTATCTGGGAAAAACCCGGGAAATTTTAAAAAGTATAAGTTTTTTCTTCAGTTTGGATATGAGGTGGAGGAGGAACTCAAAAGGCTGAAAAATGAAGACCTCTGTTCGGCAGCTGAAGTACATCAAGTCAAGGCGCATTGCAAAAGAATGCTCATTGCTATGGTGAAGGGGTTGTTTGAAAAGTCTCCGGCATCCTACGGGATAGTCAAAGAACTCCGATGCTTCAATCCACACCATATAAAACAACACTCGGTAGACAAGTCATGCCGTCGTTTCAAAAAGGTGTTGGCATATCTACAAGATATTGGACGAGTGAAAGCATTCGAATGTGATGATCTTCATGTGCAGTTTCGCATGATGCTAGACGAATTTCGCTGCCAGACCTTTGATGAAGATGAGCGGGCTGAAAAACTGTATCATGACTTCATGAACAAGAAAGATCAATTCAGAGCACTGTGGTGCATCATAAAGAAGATCCTGTTGCTGTCGCATGGTCAATCCCAAGTGGAACGAGGTTTCTCCATCAACAAAGAGGTGTCATCGACAAATATGTCCCAAAGAACTTTGATGGCACGTAGAATAATTAAGGATCATGTGATGAGCATCGGTGGAATTGATAATTTTGTGATTACAAAAGAACTAATCCAGTCCTGCAAGCTCTCGCGACAACAATACATGAGATCATTGGAATCTGAAAAAACAAAAATGAAGAGAAAGTGAAATGTGAGAAACGAAAGATCATAATGAAGAGCATGGAGGATCTGAAAGAAAAGCGGAGAAAGACAGAAGCCAACATTTCTCTCTTGAAAAGTGATGCAGAACTAACTTACGACGAAGCCGAGCGAACGGGACAAATAACTTTGGTTACAAAGGCGAACGCATTGAGAAGAAGATCCACTGAACTTCAAGGTGAGATGCGAAAAATGACCACTGATTTGGAAGAAAAAGAGAAGCTACTGAAGAACACACAGTGTTTATACCGTGCTTTCCTTACTTTCACCGCTTCCATTTTCCAATATTAAGTTTCGGGTAATAGTTATTTTTGATAGTTTAGACCGATGCTCTTCCGCTATAGTTTGCAATTGTTTTTTATATGTATCAAGTACCGGTATAAGTTGTCATTCTATTCTGAAACTAAGAAACAGTCTTCATTTTTGCAGTGTAGATGAGTTGCGTTAGGGCGGCTTTCACACCATGGACGTGATATGTAGCATGTGACTGACAGTATTTGCCGTATAACATATCTATTCAGACAGCTATTCAGCTGACCAACTTGTATAGTTGCTGCTTGATGCTGCTTCAAACTTGCTACATGATTTTTCTTTTTATCGAGCATGTTCATTGTTGGCATTCTGGCAAGCAACATGCTTAATACGATTTAAATCATCATGCAGTCTATTCATTAATCAGCTCTTTGTTCCAATGCCGCGTCTGCTATTGTTTTTGATGCTGTCATTGTCACAAGCTGTATGCTGTAGCCTATATGCTACGCTGATGTGAAAACCGTCTTAAAGATCTGTTTTTATCATAATAATCATTGTTTTACATGCGATTAAAAGTCAGTCATTTCCAAAGATTCATGATGTGATTTTCTAGAAAGAGTTGAGATTTTGAAAACTTGTTTTGTTTTTTACGAATATACAGTTTTTCGATACTATAGTCTTCTACGTGTTGGTGCTATATTGAGCAAATGGGTAAAATTATCAACAGCAATTGAAATGTACTATAATACCGGTACGTTAAAACGTCATTGCCGTGATTAATCCACTATTCACTACGAAGATGATAGATGACTCAATGGCAAAATTTATTGCAATAAACAGCCACGTCGACTAGGCTGTTGATGCACGTAGGCTTATTGCTGCGCGAATTTCGTATTATACAACTTCAACGCACAAAATGTTACCCGGGAAAAATCCGGGAGAAACCCGGGAATTTCGTTTTTCAAAAAGCGTGGGAACCCTGTAAAAAGAATAAAACAAACAAAGAAAAAAATAGTAATAATGTACATTTTAAATCACCGTTCGTGAATAATCGTTGTAATAGAAAAATAAATATATTGATATTTTGTCAGTAGCATAGGTGAATGAGTATGACTGTCAGACAGCATCTTTTCTCAATAATAAATCTAATAGTAGTTCTTGTGCATATAGCACATGTTAGTATTTAGTTAATACCAATTTTTTTAATGTAGGGATCGTTTTGTAGTTTATCAATACACTTGTTCACAATGTGGTGAATTTTGCATAGGCAAAACTGCTCGGATGTTTAAGACCAGGCACTAGGAACACAAGCGTGATGTAGAAAATAAAAGCAACAGTAGCGCTCTGTGTCAACATATCAAAGATAA
The DNA here is from genome assembly GCA_907163375.1 of Prostheceraeus crozeri. NCBI lineage: Eukaryota > Metazoa > Platyhelminthes > Polycladida > Euryleptidae > Prostheceraeus > Prostheceraeus crozeri. Next base: position 224,530 of record CAJQUW010008670.1, read on the forward strand.
GCACGCCGGTTTAGGAGGCATCGGAAACTTTCAGGTCGGCTTAATTAGCAAACTGTTCAACACACGAGACACAACAATAGCAAAGGCAAAGCCATCACACATCTTAAACCCACTATCAATAGAAAATACGAAATTCCAGACTACAACCTGTCTTCACAATTTGATAAACATTCATACAATTAGTACATCTCTTAACATCACTCATTCTATATATAGAGTGTAGTGACCGATATTATTGGTACACGACTATTGCTACGTTATTTAATATGGATTATACATAGTTAGTTGTTGAACATAGACTTCTGTGCATGCACCTGTGCATTTGAAAGTCAAATGGTAAGAACAAATCTCTTGACTGCCAAAGCTGCATGTCCTACAAGAGCTTTGCACGGTGACATATTACTGTCCACTTAGTTTTATCGGCCATCGAATGCGCGGGACGCCGAAGTACCGTCTTTGTAATTTGAATGACTTAATAACAATTATCTCGACCACAAAACCAAGGGGAGTTGCTTTTTTCTTGCTTTGGTAATATGAGTATGATCTCCCTTCGTTTGGTCAGGTACGAAAATTCCTGAGACGTGTACCTTCAATGGATCTTTATTTTCAAACCCCACTCAGTCTGATAGGTATTTGCATTTTTCTTCTCATAATCCATTATTCATAAAAGAACAGTCGTGTAGTGTTTGATTAAGAGAGCGACGCTTTTCTCATCTGATGCTCATCTTAGCTCAAGTCAAACACAAAGATTTTGTGATACCCTGAACGCGAATTGGTATCCCCATCCGTTTGTTAGTGATAATATTTGCAATGAAATTGTTAGTAGTGTAACTCTTCCTCATATTTCAAAAGCATCTGAATGTATTGCTCGCATACTGCGTCAATTTCATGTTAAGACCTTTTACAAACCATGTCTGCGTATAAGGAATTTTTTGCCTGGTCCTATGGATAAAGTTGATTCCGCTCAAAGATGTGGTGTTATTGATAAGATCCCCTGTCAAGATTGTGAACCTTCATGTATTGGACAATGTGTTAGCTGCCTGAATACTCTCATTGGTCAACATCGCGCAGCTCTTAGGCTAATGCATCCTGAGCGGTCAGCAGCCGCAGAGCACTCTCTACTCTCCAACCACGCCATAAACTAGAACGGTTTCGAAGCTATTGAATTTGAAACTAATTATCACTAGCGACTTTTTCTTGAGGCTTGGCATTCAAAGCGCTTGCCTACTATGAACCGATGTGAACTTCATGTCCCATGCATATATAGCATTATTTGATTTCTATGGGGAAAAATAAAATATCAATAATTTTCAACCGTAAATTCTATTAAACACGATGTTTCGTCTTCGACTTAATCATGCGTTGGACCTCCAAAATAATGAGATGTAAAAGACTACTTAGGCGAAATTGGAAAATCAATATAAGCTTCTAACAGATACAATTAATTGATTGGAATTGGGAAATGCAGCAATTTGAATTGGAAAAATAATCAATCAATTAATTGAGATTGAATATTATAGCCAATAAATTAATTGAAATTTATTTATCAAGCAATCAATTAATTGGTTCCCATTAATTGAAAATTAATTGAGGTCAATTTATTTTTGATAATCACTAATATTACTATTTATTACTAATTATTACTAATCTGGGAGAAAAGCGATTTTAGGGAAGAGGAGCACGAGAAGGACTTTCGGGACATAAATTTGAGACCTGCGATTTCGGTACTTCTGTTCTTCCCCTCCCCCACATTTTCCAATGTTTCCAAATTCATCGAATTTCGTCAAACTTAGTCACATTGGATTTAGAATAGACTTGATCTGTCACTGAGTGATAGCACAACACCACTGAGAATTCTCACTTGACCCCTGTGATGCGGGATTGGTGCCTTGGATACTCAGTTAGAATACAAGATACGGCCGTGCTGTGATAATGAACTTCGTAGGATTGTTGCCTACACTGCAGCTACAGTGCAGGGGATATTTTAAGGAATTAGAGCTACGTGACAAGCTCTTTGGAAAAAGGGCATACCTAAGAACAACCATAGGAAAATCCTCAAAACAAGGCTTTTTAACGTGCCAACATGCAGTATAGCAGCTACTTTCCTGATAAAAAGGTCTCTAAAATAGGCCTAATCAGACTCTAAAGACGAAGAGAAGGTGTAAATAACAATCTTGAATGAGAAGAGAAGCAGTTGCTATGCGAAATATTTTATAACTGTTACTGCATTCTGATGATTTCACTAGGCCACGAACTACATGCAGGCCCAAATTCTATGCCAGAAATGGTTAATTTATCATGTCGGTACAGCATAGCCTATTCAGATGGGTACGGTCATTTTTTCATATCAGTATTGCCATCTTCTAATTTTTATGCTGCATTTTTTCTTAACAAAGTAGCTTTATGTTCTCTTAAGCTTCACAATATAAGCTTATATTTCATTCAATACATTAGCAATATATTAACGACGTTGTTGCACAGTAGGCCTACGGTACAGTATAAGTATAACCTCAACAAAATGAAATAGGTGTTGAGCGAAGCGTACTTCAAAGTGCGCTGGAAATTGTAGAAAGGGAAGACTCATCTCCTTTGCGATTGCACAAGCATCTTTCGTTCTCATTCCTGATCTTCCGAAGTAGACTGGTAAGGCGGACCAATCTTTATTACTTTCTTTAATTCGGGCACTAGTTTCTCCATATCCGAGAAAGCCAAATCGCTTCGATGTGCAGAGCACCAGTATCCAACATTCGTTTTATTCAGCGTTCTGCTCAGCAGAATTCAGAGTCCTTCTTTAAGACCGATATTTTCTGATGCACCATCCGTTGTGATTGATTAAATCTTAGCACGCTTCCTCTAGAGACCAGCCAATCTGTCGAAATCCTGTTTGGATGGATTCCAGCAGTCCATCTGCACCTGACTGTTCCGGTTCAACAACACTGAGAAAATGACTGTTTATACTTGTATCATCAAGTGCTTGCTCGCAGTGTGACGAATGTATGCACATGACCCCATTGTTCACTTGATCCGTCAATTTGAATAGAAAAAACTTGCGCATCTTTAAGGACATGGAGGATTTTCTCTCTCTCTATTCGACCAGCAACTCCAAGAATTCCACTATATGTGACGGTATTCAAATACTGAAGTGATAGCACTGATGGTTTGAAATTTCGAATTGATCTCCATCCTCCTAGGAATTGACTTTTTCTGTGTGACGAAATACGAGCAGTCTTGATGGGAAAGAATTTGCACTGGGTGTTATCAGGAGGGAATCATTGTACAACCCGACAGCAAGATGAGTTAAAGTACTCGTCTCCTCGTTGCACACTTTCCACATCACTTGATATGGATCCTTTTCAACTTTGGCATTCTCCTTCCTACCATGTGCTTTTATTGATTCAGGATGAGCGCGACTAATTACATGTTCTTCAATCCTTGGTGCCTGATACATTATGCCAGGAGGTTCAGAAAAATGTACTCTCTTGCTCCTGGAGGCCTTTACTGCAACAGCCTGTTCTTGATGACAAATTTTGCAGTAGGAAAATGATCTATTGCCTTTCTTACTGACGAATAAAACTAACGAATCGTACTTTCCTTTAGCACAGGACGTGGTCGAGGCAGGAGCATCAGTGGCTGTTGGAAGGGCACAGGACGTGGTCGAGGCAGGAGCATTAGTGGCTGTTGGAGGGGCACAGGACGTGGTCGAGGCAGGAGCATTAGTGGCTTTTAGGAAATATTTATCAGTGGCATCGGGAATTTTACTGGCAAAGCGGCATGCATCTCCTAGGGCGACATCTACATTTCTACTAGGGCGACATCTTTACTTCTATTAGGGCGGCATCTATTATGCATCTACATGTACATAATTATGTAGCCTACCCCATCTGTGGCGGCATCCCCAGGAGGCGTCATCTATATTTCTACTAAGGGCGCCATGTATCTCCTAGGAAGGTGGCATCTGTACTTCTACTAAGGGCGCCATTTGTATCCTAGGAAGACGGCATCTGTACTTCTACTAAGTGCACCATGCATATCTTAGGGAGGCGGCATCTATACTACTACTACTAGGGCGGCATCTATCTCCATGGTCCGGCATGAGCACATAATGCACTGCCATCAATACAGCTCCGTTGCATGAGAGTGCGTACAATGCAGAGAATTCTGTAATCGAGACGCGTCGAATGTCTACTTGATACAAGGGCTAGAAGTCTATATTAGTCAACGCATTGTCAAGCACGTTGACGTTCTCTGATCGGTTCATAACAGCAACACGCGACATCATAGAAGCATAGACATCAAAACTTCTATGAGGTGAAGAGAAGCCCGCTGCGAACGATTGATTTCTGGTGTAAGAGGAACAATGCATTCGTCTTAATTATCACCATCACCTTCCTGCCATGCAACAACGAACTTTGGACTTAATCAATTAATGAATTAAGCCATCTCCTGTACGTGTCACGTAGTACCTTATCTCAGGGCAGGGCAACGTGACAACTTAGAAGGGCTACGTGACAAATGTCACGTTTGGTATATGTTAAAATATGCCCTGCTACAGTGAGCGGCAAAGCAATTGCTGTGAATTTTGCACAAACCAGAGTAATTTTACACACTCAATGCTTTTCCGACAGTAGTGAGACTGCACTTAGGAGCGGGAGAAGATAGCTGACGTTGCAACACTCGAGGGTGTCAGCAACAAAAATGTGGAGGGGGAAGAATAGAAGTACCGCGATTTCAATGCATGTGCACGGAAGTTGACATTATCTTGATTTCAATGACCAGCAGAAGAATTGGCATAGAAGAAGAGCAAAAAGAGTATCAACATTGTAAAGAACAGCACATTCAACCGTGATGATGGCATGCGGCTGAGTGAACAGTGGATTTCTATGCTGAAGTGACCAGTCCTACTCTATTTTCTTCGTTTCAGGGATGCGGAGTCGGATTCCCGGAGTCCTATCATTTATGCCGGAGTGTGAATCCTATTAAATGGTCTTTTCACTCATTGATTTAGTAGAGAAGACAAGCCTTGCTAGCCTCGATCGCACCTACCCTCCAAAGGTCACATCAGAGAAAAATGCAAAATGCTAGTTTGTTTGATAACATTACCTTTTACCCTAACGTCATCGTGTGTGATGGCTCGGGTGTATAAGTAATCTACGATCTCGACTAAAGGCTGATGTTGTCGACGCCATCATGTTCTTAAGAACGAATAATGGAATGCTGTGTTGACTTATGAATACAATATTTTCTTCATTGTTTTTCAGACTTAGTCTAATGCCAAGCATTAATTAAAAATTGTGTATAGTTGAGAAACTTTCATTGAAAATGATTGATACCGCAATGATCACTAAAATAGGTTCAGGCAAGCCTATAATGATCTATGATGTAGGTCACCAGTATTTTTTTAAAAAATAGTAGGCCTATGTACTTGCCACCCGGAGTTAGAGTTGGAGTCCTATCAAAATGAGTCCCTACTTCGTTTTGCGACTCTTCCATTGACCGAAATTCAGGTCTTGTGAACTTTTGCACTCTCGGTGACTCGGTCTCCTCTGGCCTGACGACGGGTGATCCCGAAAGCTAACTGAACTTGTAAATTTTATCTTATTCTATTTTGTTACTACAGTATCGAAGGAAGAAAACGTTTTCAAATATTATTGTGTTTGTTCGTCATGCATTATGCAAGTTGTATACATAGCTAGAGAAATGAGTATTTTTTATGTCAGCTATTCCTAAGCAGTTCATATTCACTAATCTGACGTCCAAACCTTCCTTCAGGAACATATAAGTAAGGCAGTGACTATTATTATTCATTACCGCTTGAAATGTCAGATGAATAAAACATAAGCCGTGCTATTTATAGGTTTTTATTAAAGCTCCTAAATTATATATTCATATGACATCATGCTATTTCGGCGGAATTTTCAAATTCTGTGAAATGTCAGAATATCAACTAGCCTTGACCCTTGACAGCGGCTTTGATTCTTGGACTGTTAATTCTTTATGCGTAATTCATCGTACAACACATGTTCAAATAATTTATCTAACCCTAATAAATCGCGTTCATTAATGTGTTAACTAAAATGCCCTTGCGTCCAAAGAGATCCACTTCTGATGAACACTTGCTCAATTCGCACTTCCTTATAATGAATATAGCATCTAAAAATATGCAAAATATTTGGCAGTGCTTTTCATATCATCCTAAAATGTAATTGTTTCTGATAAAGAATTCCGCCGAAAGAGTGAAGCTGGCTCCAATTCATATAGTCAGTTACTCGGATTGCCCAATTGCCCAATACTGGAATATGCTGTCAGATGCAGAAATAAATGTTGAATCCGTTTCAAAATTCAAAGTAGTTATTGAGAGGCTATTTCAAAGACTTGATATTTGGTAATTACTGGAAACAATGTACGCTCTCTTATTAACACTTTTTCTTTCATTCCGTGACTCCACACCAATAGCTTGACAACTTGTGTATAACTCTTCTATCATGATATGCCTGGTTAGCTCTTTAGTTGCGCTCTGTATTTGTTTTCCTTGAATCAAATACAATTATTATTATTATTATATGAATTATGGCTGAAGAATTAGCAGCTCAAGAATAAGGTCGTTGTGATAACGTCATGCATTGTGACATTTTTAATTGGCTGTAACTGCCTGTCTTCCTCTGTCTGATTATTATTGTGGCAACAATAACCACCTCGAAAATCCGAAGCCCGAAACATAACTTGAACGGTGTCGTTTTGGGTTATCAGGTTAGAGAAATGATTTGAAGCCTTTTTGTTTCAGCAAAATTTTCAAGTTATCTCCTTTTAAGTTATTGAATGAGTATGGAGAAAATAACTTGAATCCTTAGTTTTTCTTATATGCACCGTCACTCATTACATATGCTTGACAGATGCATGATTTCTTTACATTTTCGTCAATTCAGATATGAAAGTGAGGAAAATACAAATCTTGGTTTCGGAAATTTTTTCAATTATTAGATTTGTGCGACTGGCCATTAAACATGTCGTGATGTGCACTTAATTTCTCTAATTGTCGCTCACTGACGTCGACGTTCCTGCTCCTCCTCTTCACCACTTGTTACCGACTTTCGATGAAAGGTTACCTTACTTTGGGTGTACACTAGAGGCAACTGTCTGTCGTCAATTTTCCGGAGGCTCAAATGGTTAACCCGGTTTTCTGCATATCGCAGGCAGTCTTCCATGCCACACTCGTGATCCACTGCAAACAATTGTTGGATTCACTTTTTTAAAAAGAGGCAGAACGCAAACCTGGCCGCAGTCGTGTGCATCAGACCTCATAGCTCACGAAATTAAAGGCAAATCGTCCTCACGTTTGAAGAACTGTGAGGTACAGCAATTTCATCTGGCCGATTTTGAACAATTGACAGAATAATGTTCCATTGTTAGCATTTATGCAATTTGTTGCATTTTCAAAAGAGGGTGGCAAATTGCTGAAAACATGAACATCTACATCAGAAAGTGCTAGATGATGATGATCCGCAAGAACATTTACATAAATCATGAAATACTTAGTGACCTGACTTACTTTCCTCAGATTTTTTAGGAGGGTTCAGTGTACTTTATTACTTATGAGTCGTTATGACACTTATCAATTTACATCCTCAATAGGTGCAATCATAGATGATCAACTAATTTGAAAATTGTCACAATAATTTTTTTGTTAGGTCTTTCACAATCTTACAGTCGCATCCTTGTCGATTGTCTTTGAAAATTATATTTGAATCATTGTATTTCTGTGTGTTCGGGAAGTCATTTTTACTTCGCGCTTTTTTTTAATTTTCACTAAGCTTCAAAATGTTATATGTTACATGCACCTTCTATACCTTCCCCTGATGATTTCTGATAATGTTTCAGAGCATCAAATCAACCACAGAAATGTCATTGCATGTATTACACGAATTATACCCTTAATTTGTTTTGTTCTTTAACACATTCCTACATTATGCCACCCCACATTCATCACACAGTTGCAATGATTTTTTTCGCTACAGTCGCTTCAGATTTAGTCAAACTTGATTTCTTGTTCTGGTCCTTCGAGATACTCATTAATAACATAGTTAAGTTAGTTATTTTGATCTTATAGAATGATAGTTGTGATAGACCTACTGAGGGAGATGATAAAGGCTTTGTTTGATATCCTCAAATGGTGATCAGTCGACATTTTCTCTAGATTCTATTCTTTCAGAGACCATATCACAAAATGCATGCTTAGCTGCATTGATTAATTGTCATAATTGACATATCTCTCATAAGTATCAGCCTAAATTCATCAATAAACCCCAAATTAATTCATAATCATTTGATGCTGTTAATAAGTTGAAATTATTGAAATAATGTTGTTTTTCAGTTTTTCTACGCACAAAAATTAATGTAATTTGCCAATATATATTTCGCCGATCCGGCCTTGTCAATTGTAATATAAAGAAATCCTAAGTAAAAGACCTTTTTGCTGCAATCTATATTATTGAAATGTTATGAAAGTGGGGTATATGTCAAAGCTGCATTTGGAGACGGACTTTCCACGAATGTCAAAGCATCAAAAATACTCGGCGTTAAAATTGATTCGACTGACTGCTTGAAACCGTACTTCTGCGTACGAGACAATGTTAAAATATATCGGATTTTTGATGAATGCCACATGCTCAAATTGGTAAGAAACCTTCTCCATAAGTATCTCGTACTAACCCGAAAAATACACGATTGCTCAACGGAACACACAAAATGGTTTTTCATAGAACAATTTCATAAGCTGCAATCTTATGACTCTTTGGTATTAGCTAATCGTTTAAGCAAGAAACATGTACATTTTCAACGGTGCATTATGAAGGTAGGAAGTGCATACAGTAAAATGAATTTCAGCGGCTAAACATTACCGATTTCTTCAGGTACGGATCGCAGCTCAAACTTTGAGTAACTCTGTGACTGATGCAATTCATTTTCTGCAACAAAGCGGGCATGCATCATTTCAGGGAGTGAGGCAACCACCAGGTTTATCAGGTATATTGACCACTTGTTTGATAAATTGAACAACCGCAATCCCTTTGTCAGAGGCAAGAAGTCCCCCTTGAAGAAGTCGCAATCGTGGGAGTGGCAGATGTTCTTCAATGATGTTTCCAGCTATTTTAATTCCCTGTGCACATTGAATGGTGTCCCGATTTTAAATTCTCCGCTCAACATGAGTATTCTTAGATTCCTTACAGATACCGGCACGATAGAAGAATTGGCCAAAAATTGATTTTAAATTGGTGATTTTACATATTTACTGACCTACCATTTATCCCAAAATCATTTGGAAATCTTATTTAGTAAGATGCTATAACACGGGGGATTTAACAACAACCCATCCACGTCGCAGTTTAAAAATGACTTTCGTCGCATTTTAGTGAATAGTTTTACAAAAGCATCCTCCAATGCCAACGTTATTGAATGTGACACCTTTACTGACATTGAGCTTGATTTCCGCTCAAATAAGCGTTTTGATCTTCAGAAATGTAATGATTCTGTAGAAACAACATCCGAATTGTGGAATCACGATCTTGAAAATCTATATTCGTCTTGGATATATTTCATGAAATTCAATTCTGATTGGTGTTGGAATGTTCTATATTACATCACAGGATACATAATTCGGAAACTGAAAGATAAAATTGATTGTACCATCTGCATTGATGCTCTGTTTAACAGCATCTCTAACGATTCAAATGCCGGGAATTTAGATGTAAATTTTGATCAATTTCTCGCTGTGAAACAGAGAGATGCCTTGTTAACACCAAGTTATAGGGTATTTTCTGTTATTTGTGTTGCAGAGGCTATTTTCCGATCAATATTTCCAGGTGTGTCTGATTTCTCACTCTTGCCCAAGGAAAAACATATTGACATCAAAATTGAGAATCTTGTGCTACAGAAGGTTGAGGGGATCACAATTTTCCCCGATATCAGTGGACATATATTTGACAATGACCTTGGAAGTGAATCTGATCACATTATGAAGTTGATCCGTAAGATTTGCATTTCTTGCGTGAAAATTCGACTACTCAGGGACGGTAAGTAGGGTTTTCAAAATCCCGACTTCTTTTGATTCCGGGATGCCGGGATTGATCTCGTGATTTTTTGCGATCCCGAGATTAGCAAGCGTGGTACTATGCTTAGGCCAGCGTAGGCTGAAGAATACTAGACGTTGTTTTGAATTTTATTTGGGACTTGCTGCTATTGAGGAATTCTTTCTTTATCGTTTTCTTGATAAAACTGAAATGTTTACGTACATTCTTGCCTCCATGCCACGTTTTGGATCATTTATTAAAATATCACAGTGCACACATATTCGCAATATATACAGGTTTACATACGTCACTAATCATTTGTCAAAGGTCGACAGAAAACTTTGAAATGACTATCCCGCCCTGTAAGTGTCATCCCTTGTCCCATCCAGAGCGTTGACGGCGCTGTTTGTTGCCTTTACTTCGGAGCAGTTCGATAACGCAAATATGCTTCACGCCTTCGCGTTACCTCGTCATTAGGGATTCCAATAAAAAAGATCTCGAGATTGAAAAAGTTACAATATAGCTGTATTCCATTTAAAGTAAGACAAATTGGCGAAGATAAAGCTACCAGAAATCCACACACGATAGAATTTGGCTCTTCATATTTCAATACTTCACGCTAAGTTTTCAATAATCCATTTATGGTTTTTTTGAATAGAGGTCGAGACTTTAATTTGAGCTTGTCATTTGCCAAAGCAAACAATATTTGAAAGCATGACCAATTTGAAGCTGAGTATTTGCGATGGAGGCCTATAAAACAATACTGGGATTAGGAATAGAGCCAATCCTCGGTATTAGGATCTTTAGGAGGCAAATTTCTCATAAGCCAGTTTTTGTTTACACACGAGGGTCACTCCATAAGTCTTTAGACTAGCTCTGAAGGAATGCGTTTCATGCTGCAGATGTTTGACGGCGGAGCTTCTAAGCAAGTCTGGGACATTGTCACTGGTGACTGACGTGGATTTGTCAATACGACCGTGAGACCAAGCGCCAGTCCAGCCAGTGGGTCGTCCCCGGAGAAAATTCACCACAAAAATGCATTCGCAGTCGGAGCATCGGAAAACAAATGGTGGCCTCATTCTTCTGTGCTGTTGACCATGTCGTTACTGTGCCACTGGAAACTCAAAGAACAGTGACTGCAGACTGGTACTGCACTGTTTGCATTCCACAAGTGCTGGAAAGCTGGAGCAGGAGGCGTCCGAACACCGGAACGAGAGGACTCTTGTGGCATCACGACAACGCCAGTGCCCACACCGCAGCTCGAACTCAAGATTTCATGCAAGAGCGTTCAATTCGACTGCTTCCCCAGCCGCCTTATTCCCCGGATTTGGCGCCGTGTGACTTTTTTCTCTTTCCGAAAGAGAAGGATAAGATCCGTGGAGTTCGTTTCAACTCTACTGAAGAAGCACGGGAGGCGTTCGAGGCGGCCTTGGAAGAGATTCCAAAAGAAGTTTGGCGAAAATGCTTCGCAGAAGACTGGTTTCGGCGCACACAACTTTGCATTGATTGCGGGGGTGGTTATTTTGAAAAAATTTAATTTTTCCACTTGAAATTTTTACCTTCAGGTTGGGGGTATAAAATATCAAAAATCATTAAAATCGGAAATCATTTAATATACTAGTCTAAAGACATGGAGTGACCCTCGTATTAGCCTCTGGTTAACTCGATACCGGGATTAATCTGTTCAGGAAGATGTATTCTCATATGACCATAGTTGTTATTCAGCTTACCCTACGGTAAAAAGGCATGTAAAATATTCTTCAATCGTACAATCCCGAGCTAGGGACTTTGGAGTCTCAATGTGCTCGTGCAATAGATTGAGGAAATAGTTGTGATTTTGATTATCTTGCCATTTTGCTTATAGCTACAGCTGGTACGAGTATGCTTATATATTGTCAATCTCGATTCCGGTTCAGAGCTTGTAGTCCCGAATCCCGGGATCAAGAAAAGTCTGGATTTTGTAGGTACGCTCAAACCCCAAGTTTTCACTCTGCCAATCCCAAATCTCAAGAAATCGCAGATTGAAAGTGCAAAAATCAGGAATTCGCAACTGTTCCCTGTTACTCTCAACGTTGCCGTTATCAATTCGTGTATAAAGCGGAATAAAGTACACATGTGCCTTGTCATAGCTTAGTTACTATTCTACTCAATCCTGGAATCCAGTGACCGAGATTTTCCGGGATTGTGGAATCTCTACCGTGTACATGTGATAAGAAAACATAAAGTATATAAATACACACAAGTATGCTGACACAGCTGTAACATTTAGGCTACAATTTTTAATAAGTAATTCAAAGAAAGATATCGAGAAGTATTTGAAAATCGATTCGGTTTTCCCTACCGAAGCAGTAAAACATCTATCAAACAAATGAATTGATTACTGAATACTGGGATTTTGGTATTTGCACAAACCCAAGGAATCCCGGTATTGGAATCCCTACCCGCATCACATGCTCTAAAGATGTAGGCCTATCTACGTCTATGTTTTGCAATATGGGATATTTACGATTCTACTCAATCTCGGGACTAGCTCAATTCTCGTCATCTACTATTATTAAATCTGTGTGCGGGAAGCAGTTCGTTATTCATCTCCTCTTCTCCTTATCAGTCCCTTCGACAACATCCGGAAACTTTGACATTGCTTGTTGCTTGACATTCGTATAATTCTCTTCTCGTGCTGGTTTAGGGCACCACCACTTCTTCCTATTCCTTTTTTGTCCATCTTGCAGTCATAAGGATCTTTCCTCCAGTTGTTCTTGACAAACTCCACACTTCTCACAATTTGTTGTGAAACCCACTGGCTGTAATGAAGGCTGCACCGCTTCTTTAGCTTCTCTGAATGTGATTGATCTCATCAACAAGGCTCTAATCAATCATCTCTTCCTTATTGATAAAATGAATCATGACTTGAGTGAATTGCGGACTGCTTTTGTGAAAACACTGTGAAGTGTGATGACATTCGATGTAACACCACTCCGTCTTGGTCAATGGCATCAATCTGATGACATTTTCTCTATTGTGCAATGATAGAGCTTTCCCTCACGTGGCCAGAAATATCGTAACCGTCTCCGAACAACAAAGCAGCATCAGCGTTAAAAGAATTCAGATATGTTATGAAATACCGATATCCATATATTTTCACAATTATAATTCGGAATTACTTCACAATTCCCTCTGAAATTATGCTACTTAATGCAGAGTACCGGTAGTTGCATGGTTGTGGTACCTGGCATAGCTTATGCTTAAAGAATAAGCTGCTTTGGAAGATTCTTTTTTTATCTGGATTTTGAAATCTTGTAAGTTAATGCAGTGAAAACAATTAAATGTTTTGAAAGGTGACGTTATCATATTTCTAGCATCACTTTGATCGCATTTTAAGTCGAAGTGATGACAACAAAGTGTAAAAAGGACCCTGACAGTGCTTATTTATACACATCGTTTTACGGGTACATCTTTGTGTAACACTCGGTAGATAGCAGTACCTCATCCCACCTACATGCTATATAAAGCGACAATTTGTAAGCAACATCACATTTGATGCTATAGACTTGATCTTTATCATTCAGTGACCGGAAGTACAACGAAAGCTTCAAAAACTGTCACTCTTCTACATGTACTTTAAATTGAGCTTTCAAAGTCTTACGTAGATCTAAACTAGAGAACTATTGGAAATGATCGAATTGCAAGATAAACATTCCTACCTGTGTGACACGAGCAAGTGCGGCCTTTGCTTCAGATTTTGCAAGGAATACACCGTGAAATACACTAATTGCAAGAATGTTTTGAACACATTCAAATTCAACAGTTTATCATTGTACTGTTAGTATCTGACCCGCGCTATTTATTGAAAAAGAGTCATAAAAGAGTGTTATGCTAGAGTTAGTTGAAAAAGAGCATGAAATTGAAAACTGATGACTCAATAGCATACATTAACAATGCATTAAGTTTATTATAATAAAAAAACAATTGCAAGAAAGAAAGTCAATATAGGGTTGCTCCACCTTTTTGTGTTATCACTTCTCTCACACGTCTAGGCATACTGTCTATAAGATTGTCAATAGTTGACTGAAGCAGGTTATTCCATTCTTCAATTATCTTTTCCTCAAGCTGCTTGATGTCTTCACAGACATCGCTGGCAGAGACTTATCTTACAATTAAGTCCCAAATATGTGCCATGGGATTCAAATCCGGTGAACGGGATGGCCAATCCAAATGATTTGTTCCACGTGTTCTGCGGAATAAGATAACTTTTTTGCATCTATGAGGTGGTGCATTGTCGTCTTGAAATAAGAAACTCTTTGGTAAGTTTTCAGATTCAAAAAATCTTTGCAATATGGAGAGGTAGAATTCGCCCGTGACGTTCTTTTTCAAGACGACAAGCGGACTGCGTCCGCCTTTCCAAATAGCGCCCCAAACATGGACAGATCCTCCATTTTCTTTTTATTGCAGATTTCATATTATGTTGCAGGAATCTTTGGTACTTCTTTCTCCATACCATTATTCTTCAGTCATTAGATAGTCTTGTAAACCTGGATTCGTCTCTGAAAATAGTTCTATCCCAAGCCTTTCTCCAGAGACATTTTTTCATACACGAAGATTCTCTTGACTTCTTGTGTGCCTTGGCTAGACCTATTGCGACGTAAAGGTGACGTTTTCTGAAGCCGGCTCTTCTCAGTCGGTTGTAAACAGTTCCGACGGAAGCCCTGACTCGCCACATGTGTTGTAATTGTTTGTCAGATGAAAATTGTGCTTTACAGCCAATCGCAATAGCATTGTGTCGTTCCTGGTGGTCGTCTTTAATCTTCTTCCACTTGATCTTCCTAATAGAAATTTCTTATTGCAATGATTGGTTATCCAGTTGTGGACTGATCCCCGAGAAACCTTCAACATTCTTGCGAAGTCGATCTTACTTTTCTTATCCATCGACAACCCAGCAGCTAAACCTCGCATATAGCTTCGCAACTCAATAGTTTTCATTTCGAACACAGAATGCCTTGTCAGATCAGTTATGGCAAGAGCACTTTATTATATGCCAGTCCCAGATATCTGGACCTTCAGTTATTGATTCAACACGCAATGCGGTGTAGTGTCCGCATACTGCAGATATCCATTGCCTAATTGCAGATATGCATAGATTACGTTAACATTGACAACATTGAACGAAATATTTGATATGAAAGTGTTCAAAACATTCTTGTAATTAGTACCTATGTCGCGCGTATATTTGGATGCTGCTCATCTGGACCATTGCTTCTACATGTACGTGCATGTCTGCAATTCGAAAGACACCATGGCCCAGGCACCATAGGTTGTGACTGTCATAAGAATGCAAAGCTTCTCAAATTAGCGCACTTTCCATCATTACCTCGATGTTTTCCACATTCTGCTGCCTAACACATCTCACTAATTTTACCCGCTCCATGAATTTCGTTAGAATTGAACAGTTTCTATGATTTATGTGGACAGAGTAAATTCAGATTCTGTGATTGATATATCAGGACAGAATGAATTCAAATTCTATGACTTATCAGGGCAGAGTAAAATCAGATTCTTTGATTCATCAGGAGAGTGAATTTAGATTACATGATTTATCAGGACAGAGTAGACCACAAAATTAGATTGTTTAAGCGTGTCACTTTGCTAGAAGTGCAAACTGATTCAAAACGATGGCACATGCAGGAACTTACTAAGTGGGATAAAAGAAATCTTTAATACCTTGCAGAGAGAGGAAAAATAGTCTTTCACTGCTTGCAGATTGCTTGAATTTCTTCAGAATGCTCCGATCGCCACTATACCTTCAGATTCGAAGAATTCAGATTATTGCGCAAACGTTTTCTCGATAATGCTGGTCCTTCCGATCATTATTTAAAAAGTTAGCAGGCGCATGAAAAAGCGTTCACAAACTTCTCTGTAGAACTTGACATCGACTGCATCTCTTTGCTGTGTGATCCGGTTGATAAGAGTCACTGAAACTTCGCACAATTTGGCGTGGTTGATGTTGAACTGACTGCTGATTGTTCGATTGCTATGATGCTACGTCAGCAGATTGTGCCATTTCATTAGCGTCACATGTTCCAATGCTTCCTTTGTAGTCAAGCAGAAGAAGAGA
Source organism: Prostheceraeus crozeri (assembly GCA_907163375.1). Classification (NCBI taxonomy): domain Eukaryota; kingdom Metazoa; phylum Platyhelminthes; order Polycladida; family Euryleptidae; genus Prostheceraeus; species Prostheceraeus crozeri. Next base: position 240,700 of record CAJQUW010008670.1, read on the forward strand.
CGACCCGTCTAATTCTGTGGAGTAGAATTGATTTACAGTTAAATGATAGTCATAATATAGTATAATCATAGTATGGATTTTCAATATCACATTAACTTTATTGGACTTCAGACGGAATCGTTAATGGTCATGCATGCGATTGACGGATTTTGCTGATGTAGTATTATTTCTTTATCCTTATCTTTTCAATCTTTTTTGAAAGGACTTTTTGAGAGCGACATCAAACATGAAGAGAGATTACATATAGATGATTCAATGGCCTTACATTTTTAGGTTTCCATGTGTATTCGACGTTTCGTTCACATATTCGAGAAGCAGATTTTAAAAAGAATTTCTTGTGATTTCTGAATCTTGATTTAAAGACTTTCTCATACATTTCAAAATAATTATTCTCTTCCGCTCTTGATTATAGCGCTGACTTTGTATGCAATACAAAGGAATTGCACAGTTTTATATAAAATATCATATAACATCAATAGATCCAGTTAGAGAAATGATACGCAAATTAAGATTACGAATTAAGCATTTCTGAATGAAAGTAAATCCCATTATTTACTTATTCCATCTTTGTATTTCAAAATCGGAGAAAAACACGCATAACTTTGAGAACAGGAAACTAGTATATGGAGAAAGAGTGCTTAACGAGTGTTTCTGGCGACCTACATGGTTGATGAAAATCTCTCATTGAGTCTTTCGATTAATCCTACATTCCTATTCTTGATAAGTGAATTCAGACTTCCATCTCCCACCGCTACCCTTATCCAATACCCTACCTCCTCAAGCTGCATTTCATCACGTCAGTTAACTGCAGAGGATCCATAACAGCCCTCTCTATAAAATGTATGAATTAATATCAATTTGAAAAAGTCTACTGACATTTACTAAATTACCAACAACCATAATTATTTGAATATGTTACAGCATTTTTACAAAGGTTTTTAATATTTCCTTAACAGTTCAGCGATATCTTTGGCAAGTTAACAGAAGTAGATAATAATATGAACGCAAAAAGTGAAGATTTAAATGAGGATGCGAACATGGCGTTCCAAACATGTAAATATGAACATTTGAATTCGAACCACGTTCCGATCATGTGAATAGGAACCGCGTTCCGATTGGGATTTGAATTGAGTTCATGTTTCGAGGTTCGGTACAATCAATTGTGTACTGGGGTTGTAACAGCCTGTTCCAAGATTGAATTAAAGTGAGTGAATTAGAACAGGGATGCGAACATTTATTTCGGAACTTGAATAGATAGTTGTTTGTATTGAGACTGCTTGCTCAAATGCGACAATTGTGACCATTGTGACTATGATGACAATTTTATTTATTTTCATAACGCGTTTATAGATCAGAAATTATGTTATGAATGTTCTATTATTTGCTAATCAGAATCCCATTTATAGAATTTGTGAAATAAAAACAAGAGGTTTACAAGGTCAGTGTAATTAACCACAAAAAATGAAAGAAGGTAAGTCACGTCCCTTGGGGGACTCCGTTAACTTCAAGAAGTCCTCGGCCCATTCGAGGAATGTTGCATTGTTTGCGAACTCGTGTTCACACTCGTGTATAGGACACTTCGCCGACAGTCCTTTTCTCCTTTGGAGTGCTGTCACTGTTAGAGTCTTCCAGAGTTCCACCTTGCATCCGCAACACAAATTAACCTTCGTATCCAACGGTCCACCCATAATTACTTGGCTTTCATTGTGGTAACAGAACAGTTGTTTCTGGGTACTCATCATGAAATAGATTCTTAATGTCTACTCAAGTCACGAGGATTAGAACTTGCTTAATTGGAACAATGACATCCTTATATATCCCTTTAGGGAAAATCGGAACCTCTCTGATTGGCTGTTGGCAATTCCTTTGTTTAAAAAGTATATAAGTCCTAGCTGTGTGCCAATTCTCATCAAAGGTTCTAATCCTCAAGTACCATATTGAAAGTTATCTCTTATAATTACGCTAACCATGCATAGTATCACTACACCTCCCGCTTCTCCAGCTCAAGTTGAAAGGATCGAATCGGAACAGGAACAGGACCCGTAACTCCTCCGGAGTCATCCGAAGATGAGGAGTGCATGGTACAGAGTAGTGCGATCGAAACACCGGTGGAGGCCATGATAACGGTGAAGACACGCTGTGGAAGAGATGTTCGGAATGCGCCCAGGAGGATCCACACGAAGCGAATATGTGTGCGAATGGAACCCGATGAAAAAAAATCTCACAACTGCGCTGGAGTTCAGCATTATAGATCCACCAACGCCACACCGCTGCCCTGGTGCCCCCAAGAAGACAAGAGTGTGTGTTCGTGTTGACTTAAAAAACTCATTCCTTTTCCCAATATCAACAACATGTAACTTTTTATCTTAAATATGACTATACATAAATGAACAATCTTGTTTTGTAATTTCACAAATTGAATTCCTGTTAAGGTTCGAATGGGAACTGGGGATATATTCATCTCTGAAAGTTATCAACAAGTATTTTTGTGTTTAATGTTTCTAAGTCTAATATTTCAAATGCTTGTACCACTTCAGCATGATAACATAAACATTGCATACAATACATCATTGGTTAGAGAATTAAAAGAGCTTTCGAATGATATAAGGCATGTACCCATTCGATGGAAAAATCTCTGTTGTATGCAAGTGTATGCACAAAGTAAATTAATGATTTCAAATTTCAAAGTTTCTGAACTAAATTCTATCTATCTTTCAAAGGTTGGCTGGTTTACCCGACCCCGTCCCGCGGATAGGGGCGGAACGCCACGGAGAGCGAGAAGGCGGGCAACCCCCCAGGGGCGATACCAAAGATCAAAAACAGAGCCCGAGGACCCGAAGATAGCCGCTCGGGAAGAAGAGAGGGAGGGACAAGAGCACAGTAAGTGGGGTACATCGTGGTTTATACCACAAACAGGGCAGTCAGGAGAAGTGGACCTGCCAATCCTGTGAAGATAGGAGTTAAGAAGAAGGCTGTGGCCGTTGCAACGAAGACGTGAGAGCTCACAACGGATAGCGCGAGGGAGGGACAGCTCCTCCGTTGCTACGCTAGGGACTTGTGAAGAAATCAAAGACGAACGAACGGAAGTCCTCCAGGAGTTGAACAGGGAATGACGAATGAAGGACTTCAGAGAAGACAGACACTGAGGAGCTGCAGAGGGGAGAGAAGTGCCACTTTTGGTAAGCGCATCTGCAGTATCATTGCCACTGATGTTCGAGTGACCTGGAAGCCACTGCAATGACACTGAGATCGAGGAAGAGCAGAGGGACGACAAAGAGGACCAGACAGAGTGGACAGACGTGGACAAGAGGGGCGACGGGGGTGAAGAGAGCACGGTCAGAGCCGAGAGAGTCGGACAAGAGAAGAAGAGAGGAAAAGAGACACGAGGAGTGATGGGAAACGGACCAAGAGAGAGCATGCTGGATTGCAACCATTTCAGCTGTGAAGCTTGAACAGTGCGCTCCAGCATGAAAGGAAAGAGAGAAAGTGGAAGAGCATGAAGAACAGTTTATGAAAACACCCGAGCCACCTGGTACGAGTCGTCCAATAACGGAGCCGTCAGTCCAGATGGTCAGGTCAGCAACGGGGAGGGAGGAAAGGTGGTCTCGGACCAAAGCGGTGCGAAGAGGGACTGGGTCGGAACGGGAGCATGGGGAGGACAGGGCTAGGGACACGGAGAACAGAGGAGGGGACCACGGGGGGAAGGGAGGGCAGGAGACCAGGGGCTCACGCGGAGAAGAAATAGGTGGAGAAAATGGATGAAAAATACAGAAGAAGCGCCACGAAGAGGAACGGACGCGCTTGGGGACAGAAAGGGTCGCTAGAGAAGACAAGGGAAACGAGGGTGGGAGGCGAAGAGCGCGCTTATAAGAGTAGAGCGACTGAGCGGTGAGGGTCACGGAGAGGGGAGGAAGTCCATCTTCCGACAAAAGAAGAGGAATATGAGTGGTCAAACAGCAGCCAGTGATCGCACGGCACGCGGAGCGGTGGGTAGCTTCTAGGTGTTGAAGATGTTTAGCGTAAATGAAGGGGAACCAACCAGGGGAAGCATAAGTGAGGACGGGGAGAAGAAAGGTCTTGTAGAGAGAAGCAAGGGACTCTTTGGAAGGGCCCCAAGAAGCGGATGAAACAGCCCTGAGAGATCTTAAACGAGGGAAAAGAGTGGATCTCAGGGCAGAGCTATGGGGGAAGAAGGAAAGTGTTCGGTCTAAAGTTACTCCGAGGAACTTGGGGGAGGCGTTGAACGAGAGGGGGCGGCCCAAAAGAGACAGGGAGGGCTGAACGGAAGCTTCACGGGTGGCGGTGCTGAAGAAGGAGACTTCGCATTTAGCGGGATTTAGAGGAAGCTGCCACTTTAAAGACCAAGCCTCGAGCTCAGACAGAGCTTCTTGGACGGCGGCAGTGGCGAGGTGAATGTGAGGAGAAGACGCCCAAATAGCAAGATCGTCCGCATAAAGTGAAAAGCGGACTGAGGGAGGGAGCACGGAAGAAACGTCGTTAATGAAGAGGTGGAAGAGGACTGGGCCGAGCACTCACCCTTGAGGGAGTCCCCATCGAACTCGGAAAGAGTTACTGGAAGAGTTTCGAAAGGCCACTTGTGCCCGACGGTCCGATAAGAAAGACTGGGTCCAGCGAACAAAGCAAGGAGGCAGGCCAGAGGCCAGAAGCTTGTGGTAGAGAGCTGAATGCCAGACCGAGTCGAAGGCACGAGAGAAATCAACGGTGGCTAACACAGTCCTTGCACAAGGCTTGGAGTTGTGAAAGCCATCGGAGATTGACTGAGTAAGAAGAACTATCTGGTCAGTGGTAGAACGGCCTGGGCGAAAACCGGTCAGAAGATCCTTAGATTCGAGGAGAAAAGACAGACGGGCTAGCACGAGACGCTCAAAGAGTTTCGAGATACAAGATGTAAGGCAAATAGGACGAAACGAAGACGGAGCGTCTGTGGGTTTGCCAGATTTGTGCACCGGGTAGATGGTGGAAGATTTCAAGGCGGAGGGAAAGGAGTGGGTGGACCAAGAGAGGTTGAAGATAAACAAAAGAAAAGCAAGGGCAGAAGGATGAAGATTTTGGAGGAGAGGGTACGAGACGTGGTCAGGACCGGCTGCAGTCGACGAGGACAGAGGACTAATAGCTGTGGTAAGCTCCGACAGGCTAAAAGGAGAGCAAAAGGATGGGCAGGTACAGGTAGAGGAGCGGAGCTCACGAAGGAAGCGGCGGCTTTCAGGACGGCGATCAGAAGGAAGGGATCTAGAGAAGTGGCTCTTGAGAAAAGAAGCGTAACGGGTGGCTGTAGCCTTAGCAGAGCTACACCCGGGAAAGGTTGGATCAGAACTGGAGGATTTGGGAGTACCAGCTACTGAGCGGAGGAGGGAGAAGACCTTACGGGGGTTGGAGGAAAGGCGAAGATTGGACGCTGTCCGTTGCCAAGTATCAGCTTTCGCTTTAGCAATGGCTCTGGAGGCGGAACGGGATGCAGAAACATAAGCCTGACGATCCGCTTCACTTCGATGGGCCCGTCTGAATGCCTTGCTGCGAACATGGACGAGCTGATCTAGTTCCGCGGACCACCAAGCTTTCGGGGACTGGCGGGTACGACCGAAAGGAATTGAAGATTTTGCCGCTTCGAGGATGATAGAGGAGAAAGAAGCAGCGGCTTTAGTAAGAGTAAGAGAAGAGTACGAGTCAGAGTCGGGACAATGAGAAGTTACATGAGTCCTGTAGTCATCCCAGCGAGCCTTTTTGGGGGTGGAGACAGGCACAGGGGGCGCGGGGCGACGGGAGGGAGGAGGCCAGCCAGCGGCGACTGAGGACTAGCGGTTGGGAGGAGAGGGGAGGCGAGAGAGGACAACGCGGGGTTGCAGGGAAGAGGCCAAAGGGGCCGAGGATTGGACGGAAACGGTGGATTGGGCGCGGGAGAGGGAGGAAGAGCGGTCTGAGGTAGAAACAGCTGGGGATGGAGAAGGAAAACGAAAGTATGTAGGAGAGCAGGTGGGACAGACCCATTGGTGACGCCTGGGGAGGGCGTTGAAGGCCCGGGAGGTAAGAGAGGAACAGCGAAGATGAATCCAAAGTTTACATGCCGAGCACTGAGCAGAACGGCCGGTGTAGCCAACGCTTCTATGACAGACTCCGCATGGGTACCTAGGAGGGTGGCGAGGTGAAGGACCATGATTGGGATGGATTCCTGCCATGAGGAGCAGGAGAAGAATGAGTAGACGAGGGAGAGGAGATGAAAGAAAGTGGCCGTAAAGATATATACAGAAGAAGACAACTATTTCTCCACGACCAACGGAGAAATAGCGTGGGAAAAACCCGAAGGAGGCAGCGCGCCAACAGACGGCCACTCGGGAAAGCGTCCCCCATTTCGACCCGATCCGAGGAACGGGGCGGGTACCACCACAAGGAGGCGGAAGGACATTGGTACCCTCTTTGAAAGGTCTATAGCTGCTGTGGATGGTGTCATACATGTTGCATACAATACATCATTGGAAAGAGAATGAAAAGAGCTTTCGAATGATGTACGGTATGTACTGATTTGATGAAAACATCCCTGTTGTATGCAACTGTATGCAATTGTGTGCAACAAGAAAAAATTCTAAGTTTTTATCATAAAATGACCAAGTTTTAAAATTTCTAAGAATTTTCAAAGTTAAAGTTTGCATCTCAAAATCAGTAATATACATAACTGTTTGATCACTAACCTTTGACCTGAACTTGACCTTTGACCTTCATACACTTCATACACGCCGGGGGATTACTTCGCGCACTCGAAAATTTATTTGCCCATGGGCTCCTGGTGCCATAGCTACCGTTTTTCTTTATTTCCTTACCCCAACCTTAACCCTAACCCTAACCTATTATTTGAATTTTGGCGCGAAATTTGAAATTTAGATATTCCAGATTTCAATATTTCCTCCAAGAGTTTAAGCCAATATTTTGGCGCGAAAATTAAACTTTAGAAATTGACATGCAATTCAAATATCTTAAAATATTGGCTTCAAACATGTTGCGATGTATATATTTCCAAATTGAATCATTAATTTGTATGTAATAATGTTCAAACTCTGAATTCATTTGAATTAACTTGCTTGTGTTTATAATAGATACGTATAGTAGATTTTATATTATTTATAAGAGTCATATTCATAGCATTTTATTACAATTCTATTCTAATGGATAAAATGAACCAGCTGATTATTATTTTGTTTAAAATTGTCAAGTTTGTTTCGTTGTACCAAAATGATGACATGATATCATCAAGTCTTTGTTCATGGTTCCTTTGTTGAATTTATATATAAAGAACTTGTAGAGCTCCGTTCTTCACTCAGTTTTGAATTATTTGGTGTGCATACCCCTCGTTCTCCGCTTCTCCGTTTCGTCGATTTACAATTATATTTCTAAAGTGAGTTTCATCATCTAGTATTTACTACTTTCTAAGTTTGGGAACTAGGTACATTACTAGTTTCTTATAACCAAATAGTTTAAAATATATGGTTGGCTTTTAGGATAGGAAACAACACTATGTTATATTATTAATCACAAATCTTTACTTCGTTTTTATTATAGCATATGCAATACGCATCAATCAAGCGATCTTGATTGATGTAGTGCTTGAATTTAAATAAACATCGCAAGATTTCGTTTCTAAATAATAAAACACTTACACATCCATTTTATTTTCAATCAGCTGTTCTTCTAATTAAAATACTTTTAATCAATCTCTACACTTTCATTTTTTCGAAAAGTCAGTTTTGTAATGTTTTTTTTTCGAAATTAAATAACTTTTACTCAGCTGATTCCAAACTTGATGTTTCTATATGAAAAACACCTCTTAAAAATTGATTAAACGTTTCGAATCTCGGTTTCTGTTTCATCTTGATATTTTTCTAATTCAGATTATTAAACCGTTCAATATTACTTTTTTAAGTTTGGAAAATAGATTCATAAATGAGTTCTAATCTACAGAGAGATAAGAATATAACAAACGATTATTTCCTTTGTAGAAATGGTTCGAACGTCAAGCATCTCCCGACAGAGACTTATTTTTCATTATTGCAGTACTTGCAATTTGCCGGTTCGCCACGCTAACAAAAGCAGTCATAAGGATTGCTCTATTAAGGAGGATGGTACGTACCTGTATTGCCTTACATGTAAGACATATCTAAAGAGCACTGAGAAGGCGAACAGTGAGGAAGATAAGGCGTTTATTCAAGTCCATACTACCTGCGCACTTGGAAATGGACGCAAAGGTATCAATCTGACCTCGACCGCAGAGAAGCGGAAATTGGAAAGATTGTTTGCCAAGGAGGACAGGCCGGCGACAGCGGTTTTAAGCCAATGTGATGAGGTCGCGAAAACTTCTAAACCTCCAAAAAAAGCGCGATCCATCAAAGTAAAGTCGCGAAAATTCATTGATAGTGACACGTCACTATCTGATTATGAAGTGAGTACTGTTAAATGCTTATTTTAAATTATGCTTTTGAATGAAACAATGATGAATGGCACCTATGAAGCTAGTGCAAGTGTGCATGTAGTAAACATATTTTCTTAACATTTCAGAGTTCAGAATCTCCAACGAAGAGTGCCAAGGTAGTTTTAAAGAAATTGCCTACAGCAAGAGATGTAAGTATTTTACAGTCAAAATGTTTATGATTTTAAATATGTTTTACTACTTAACTCTTTCATTCAGCATTTCAACAGTCTGCCACCTGTTCCGAAATTGATTATGGTGGAGAAAAAAGTAAATCCACATCCCGTAAGTATTTACAAGGTCTATACCTGCATAACTAGAAATTTTAAAACATTGTTAACTTTTCAGCTGTTCCAAAGTCTGCCCCCTATTCCCAAGTTGAGAACGGTGGTAAATAATAATGAGTAGTAAGCAAAACTCCACTTCTGGACCGCGCAAGATGGCGGCCATCGCTGCGTCCCCCCCCCCTCTGGCACGGCAGAGTGTCGTGGTCGGCCGCCGTGGTGCTTCGTGTCTGAGTCCCCCCCCCTCTGGAACGACAGAGGTTGTGGTCTGTCGTGGTGTGCCGGCCAGGTGGGTCCACGTTCACAACATGTTCGCTGACGTCCCCCCCCTCTGCAACAACAGAGTGTGAGACTCGGGTGAGTTGGTCCGACCGCCTGGTTGACGTGGGCGACCGTCTAGGTTGACGTGGGCGACCGCCAGGATTAGTCTTGAGGCTATAGTGTGTGATGTTTTTGGTGTGTAGCGTCCAAACGAAGCATCGGATGAGAAAACGGAGGCCAGATTCGGAATCTACGTGAAATTTTGGGTTAGGAAGGATGTTTCCAGCGAAATCTGAGAGAAAAAATTTTCGGTAGACGTCCCCCCCCCTGGACAGCTTGCTTCCAGTGGACGGATTTTGTCGTGCGATAGCTCGTTTGAAAGCTAAGAGTGAGACAAATTCAGTGAAAGAATCGGCTTGTTCATATCTGTCTTCGTTTAGATGTGAGACGCCATTTAAGATTTTGGGACATTGGCGAAAAACGACAGAGTTAGAATTTGGGACGTTTTGGGCTGTAGGTTCAAAACGAAGCATCGGATTGGAAAACGGATTTCAGATTTGGAATCAACTTGATGTTATTGTCCAATGAGGATCATCATCCAATGAGAATCAAGCATTTCTTTATAAATAGCGAGCCTTCCACAGTGAGAATCATTCCATCGTTGAATCACACGAGTGACGGACGCACATTTTCTCTCTCTCTAGTTCCCTGTTCTATTATCCAACTAAAATGGTAATTCGCTACTTCCCTCCCTCTCCTCCCTTGAACGTAAACTTAATACAATCTTTTTTCATTTTCAGGCATCTACTCCATCTGCTGCACTAGTAGGACAAAATGGCGGTCAAACGTTACAAGGTTCGCTACGGTCAGATCATCTACAACTGAGGCCAGTGGAAGAAACATCCAAGGTACATAATCCTACACCGCTACAGCGTAAATTTAAACAAGCCTTGCGTTATGATGATCATAGCGTAGTACTCCAAACGGGAATGCTCCCTTCCACGGATGTCAAGATAATGCACAATCAGTATGGGGACTACATACTGATCCCCGTGAGTCCGTACATTCGCCACCAACTTGATATTATTGAGGAGTACGTGACATTAAATATGGACATTCCTACTCCTCTTGCTCAAGAGTGGAAGGCGAGAGATGACAAGGATACTCCCTATAGAAAGATTTGGGATGGTAATCACATTTGCCTACCGGTATCACATTGGTGTACTTACTATAAGAAGGAGGGAGATCATTCAATACCCATCAGATGTGATGAGCTCGGAGAAGGTACTTGGGATATCCTTTTCAAAGTGAATGGGCTATATTATGGTCGACACAAGGATAATAAAATAGCCTCTCTCTCCATGCATATGGAATCCATCCTATATATTCCGAAACCACCCAACGTGGACGACATAATTGATCAAATCCTTAACAGCAGTGGTACGAAGCGCAAGTCGGAGAAGAATGCTACATCAAAACGCAAATCAAAGAAGGAGAATTGCTAGTCCTTTCCTAACTCTACCCTATGACAATTCGCTTATGTGCTTTGAGTGTCGTAGACGTGGTCTTATTAGATACATTTTACTTCTTCGTTGCCATCATATCATTTGTGTATTTTGTCGTGAAAAGCATCGATGTAATTCTTCATTTTGTAATATGTTATAGAACGTTTCCTTAGATGTGTAAATTTCCGTTTTAGGCTTCTATCATCATTTTTATGGATTGTGAGGGTGAACCTGTACAGGAGCTCAGTGCTATTGCTATGAACAATTGGACATATCAGATTGTTAGTGTCTATCATCAACATGCCAACTGCGATCCCAATGTTGATCAATGGGCGAGAAAACACATTCATGGACTTAATCTGAAATATTTGCAAGACTATGGCTTTTCTTGTGAGAGTGCTCTTCTTATTGACTTTAAACGATGGTTAGCTGCTTTCAATGTTATACGCATCTTTTGTAATAATCCTGGTAAGGAGAGGAAAGTATTTCCCAATCTAATCATTGATGATATTTTGCTCCCACCTTGGGATAGTAGAGTGAATCAACATTATCATGAAGTCACAAAACGTTTTAAGGATTTGTGTGTTCCTATTTTGTCTGTTCGTTGTAGTAGCTACGTTCATAACCAATGCTTCTTTCCTCCTTACCTCAACACTGCCAAAGTCCTGTATGGTTATCATTGCTCGCTGTATGATAGTTACCAGCTGTATCTATTTTATCTCTTTCAAACCATTGATTTATAATGCATGCTTGTTACCATTATTCAATAAATGTTACTATGAGAAGAGTTGTTGTTTTCATGCAATGGATGGGTTAGATAAAGGGCGATCATGTCTTTCTCAAACGACTGCGGAACATTACGTTTTCATAGGCAAAGTTTAAAAGGAGCTGTTCAAGATTATGTGATAAAATTTCATAAAGATGAGACCGACATCGAAGCAGTGGTCGATGATGCTAGCACTCTATTTCTAGAGTTAATGAATACATTCTCTGATAGCATTATCATGGCGCGATTAGTTGCGAAAATTAAGTTTAGTCATTTTGGAAAGGAAGAGGTGGAAAGTCGCTCTTTCCATTTTGCTTCTTATTCAATGGAAGTGGTAGATCACCCCCAAGAATTTTTTAAAAGACATATGATAAAAATTGCTGAACGTCTTAACGCATTTAACCATCATGGTAGCAGTCTAGTGATTGAAGCGATTTCAGATATTCACATTCAACTTTCCATAAAGAAAAATTGAAAATGCAGTGGTACTTGATTGTAGCACAACTGGTTTTCGAGCTATGTCTGCTCACTCTCGAAGTATATTCCTTCTGTACATGCGTCTATTATTTAGAAAAGGCTAGCAAATTCATATCTTCAAAAAGACTTGCTATAGACATCAGTAACGGTGAAACTATGTGTTGCGATGTATGTAAGCGAAAGGATGGAAATGAAAAGCGCATCTTCAAGAGATGTAAGCATGCTTTTTGTCAACGCTGTTTCATACGTAATTGCATTCAACTTTGCCAATGTAACCACTGTGACATTGCTCATTTCGAGTGTCACTTATGTCGCAATAGTTAGTACCTATGCAAATGTGGTAAAGATAGGTTTTAGCAAAGACTAACACGGAAAATGGCGAAACGTAAAATGACGAAACGTAAAAGTCAAAAGTTTTCTTCAGCCATTCAAGCTCTCCGACGAATGAAAGCAAATCAGCGATACAATGCTATACGACATGCTAACGATAAATTCATTTGTGAAATTATTTCTCATGTGAGGAAGTTGAGGACGAAGAAATTAGCGCCAAAACAACGAAAGTTACTTAAGCGATATGCTACGAAATTGCGTTTCATCTCCAATCCTAAAGTCGCCCTTCAAAGAAAGAGGAAAACTCTAACACAAAAGGGCGGTTTCCTTTCAGCAATACTTCCAATGATAGCTCCTGCCGTGGGCAACCTATTGGGAAATATCTTTGGCTCTAAGCGTTAATTATGCAAATGTTGAGTCTCAAAGTAATAAAATGGATTTCAGACTTCAATGTGATAAAGTTCTGACTGTATCAGGTCCATCTCATGCAGGTAAAACTGTTTTCACGCTGAATTTATTGGATAAAAGAAGGGAGTTGTTTAAGGAACCTATCAATCGAGTGATTTGGTGTTATGGTATTTATCAACCGTCGCTGTTTCAGGAATTGCAAAGTCGCAACTTTATTCGACATGAAGGAATTATTCCAGTGGATAAACTTCAGTCTAATGATGTTGTTGTATTGGATGATTTATTAAAAGAAAGTAAGAATTCAAAAGATGTTACAGATATGTTCACTCGCGCAGCACACCATAAAAGGTGTTTTATCATCTATATTACACAAAATTTGTTTCCTGATGGAAAAGAAGCTCGTACACGAAACCTGAATACACACTATTATGCTATTTTCAAGAATCCGCGAGATAAAAGTCAATTTGAAATTTTAGCGCGACAAGTTGCACCCAGAGGATCAAAAGCCTTAATTGAAATTTTTCAAGCAGCTACTGAAAAACCACACGGTTACTTATTCATTGACTTTACGCAAGAGTGTCCGGAAGAATTTAGATTTCGAAGTGATATTTTGAAAACTCCCATGATTATCTACAAACTATGAGTTCTTATTCTCGCATGATTGTTATTCCTCAGGATGAACATGTACAATTGACTGCCATGCAGCAAGTAAAGCAACCTCTTGCAAATCAAATGTATAGGAAAGAAATAGATTATCAGCAAAATGTTCACATCAAAGATCCACATCGTGCTGTATTATTACAATCGGAAACTGTTGAGCAATTGAAAAGCTTGAAGAATAAGATGCGTGACTCTGTATCGACTGCTACACCTTTAGCATCTCGCGCACATGCCATATCTCTTTTCAATAGTTTTGAACCCCATCTCAATGTAAATGATAGAGGAGAAATCATTACAGATGAAAATAAAGTGATTGATGCTTCACGTTATGAAGACTTGATTCAGTATGCGACACGTAGAAAGCGCCGTCAGGGCTATGTTCCACCTGGTTGGTCATACTTTCTTAAACTATTGAAAAAGCATAATGTGCCAAAATTTGCTTTAAATAATGAGACATTGAAAGAACTTGATTCAACAGTGGCTACTACTCCAATGCTTCAGGCGATGAAAATGCCAACAAATTGGTTTAAGACGTCACCTGCTACATCCCCTCCCACACTCACTAAGCAAACAAGAGGAAGAACTCGACGTAGATCTACATCGCCACTAAAACTGGTAAAAGGAAAACTTAAAACAGCTCCTCCTAGGAAATACATGTTCTCAGACTATTAATATGAAGCAGATGTGTTGCTTGCCATGTAATGAGCCGCGAGAGGTGAATGTCGTTGTCACTTGCACTTGCTGCGCCAGCTCTCATAATGAAACCCCTAAGCAATGTGAACACGATCGCAAAACCGCTAAAGCTAAATGCTGCAGTTGTTGTAAATGTAGAAAGGCAAGAAAGAAAAAAGATGAGAAGGAGGAAAAAGAGTCAGCCGTCATCGACTGAACGTTTGAAGTCAATCTATTATGATGTAAAACATCCGGCAGGATTTGCATCTATCAAGAAATTATCAAAAGCGAGTGGTCTTCCACAATCACAAGTGAAACGATGGTTAAAGGGTCAGGCTACCTATACACTCCACAAACAAGCGAAAAAGAAGTACCGCACCCGCCATTATATTGTTCATGACATCGATGAACAGTGGCAAGCAGATTTGTGCGATGTTGCCTCCATTTCAAAACATAACTCGGGCAATAATTTTATTGTAACCGTCATTGATATTTTCTCGCGTTATGCGTGGGCTCAACCTTTAAAAACTAAAGAAGGGAAAGGAGTAGCAAAAGCATTCCAAACAATTTTTCGAGAAGGTCGCATTCCAAAAAGAATTCAGAGTGATCAAGGAAAAGAGTTTGAAAATCAGCATGTGACAAGATTATTTGAGAGGCATGACATTGAGTTGTTTAGTGTAAAGAGCGCTTATAAAGCTGCACTCGTTGAACGTTTTAATCGCACATTAAAAAATCGTTTGTGGCGACATTTTACTGCCAACTTGACACAAAATTGGACAAAGGTTCTACAAGATACACTCCATGCCTACAATCACTCTATCCATCGTTCTATTGGACTCAGACCAGTAGATGTAAATGCTAACAATGTAGATAAAGTGCGCGAATCATTCCAACGTAAACGCACTCATGTGAAAAGTGATGTGAAAATTGGCGATAAAGTTCGTATCTCAAAAGTGAAAAGTGTTTTTGCTAAAGGGTACCTCCCGAATTGGACAGAGGAGGTATTTACAGTATCAAGGATTAATCAAAAAGACTCTCCGACCACCTACAAGTTGAAAGATTACGATAATGAAGAAATTGAGGGTAGCTTTTACCGCGATGAGATTGAGGTAGTCACTGAAAGTGAAACATATTTGGTAGAGAAAATCATTCGATGTAAAAAACGGCAAGGTGAAGAATGGTGTCTTGTTAAATGGACTGGTTATCCTTCAAGTATGAACTCTTGGATGCGTCGTGCCGACATCTTTCATCTAAGTGATCGACAGTGATTCATGCAAAGTTGTAACTAACAATGTTTAGGGTTTGAGCTATGAATCCAACTGCCTCATTTTATTCACGACCCTCCTACGTAAGTGGTGGAGGACAAATTTACATCGGTGCTCGCCGCCAACGTGGAGGTAGCATACTTGGTGCACTGAAATCTGTTGTAGCACCTCTCATATCCAATGTCGGTAGATCTTTAAAACGAAATGTTTTAAGTAATGCCGTTGGCTTTGCTGGTGATGTTGCTAGTGATCTTTCCAGAGGTAGAAGTTTCAAGAGCAGTTTGTTGAATCGTGGGAAGGAACGCGGTTTAAAAACATTGAAGCAGACCATTGCTGGTGTTACTCAAGGAAAGAAATCACCTAAACGAATGAGAAAAGGAAGGAGGAAACATCGCGGAGCTGGTAAGGTGCAATCTTCAGTCAAAAGGCATTCACGCAAACGTCGCAGAGGCTCTAATCATTCATCAGGCGCTAAACGACGACGCTGCTATAACTTCTAATCATGGAGTGTAAAACTTCCGGTTTTTGTTTGTTCGATCAACAAGCCATACAGACAGATATTCTTAGTTCAAGTATTGTAGATTATCATCCTCGAACAGCTGAGAATGCTGGCCCCATTGAATTTGTTATTCCTGGTGGTAGTGATGACTACATAGATTTGAGTTATGCGATGCTTGATTTGAGGTTTAGAATTCAGCAAGCAGATGGAACTGCTATTGACGATGCACATAAAGTTGGACTGAACAATTTACCATTGACTACATTACTTCGCGATGTTTCTCTAACGATTGGAGAGCAGCAGGTGGAAGGTGGTCAAAGCGATTATCCCTATAAATCATATTTCACTCATGTATCGCAGTTTCATCCAGCAGCACAAAAAAGTCATATGGAAGCCATGGGATGGTACAGAGATGAAGCAGGAAAATTTGATGTTGAAACAAACAGTGGCTTTGTAAAGCGATCTGCTATGATTAAAGATAGTAGAGTATGTCAGCTATATGGTCCGCTGAATTTAGACTTCTTTAGACAGTCAAAGTTTTTACTCTGTAATACCAGCATGCGAC
The DNA here is from genome assembly GCA_907163375.1 of Prostheceraeus crozeri. NCBI lineage: Eukaryota > Metazoa > Platyhelminthes > Polycladida > Euryleptidae > Prostheceraeus > Prostheceraeus crozeri. The sequence goes on from CAJQUW010008670.1 coordinate 256,865, forward strand.
TCAAGCTGACATTGAATAAGCCTGAATTTGCGCTGAATGCATTTGCTAAAGTTGACAATTTTAGAATTCATGTGGAAGATATTGCACTTTACATTCGTCGAGTAGTACCGAATCCAAGTGTCATTAGAGGGCATGCTGAAGGTCTTAACCGCCAAAATGCCATTTACCCCGTTCAGCATACAAAGCTTCTCACCTTTACAATTCCGAAAGATCAAAAGAGTTTCATGAAAGATGGCCTCTTTCCATCGGAAGCACCGAAGCTCCTCATGGTGGCAATGGTTGAAAATGATGCATTTAATGGTAATATAAAGAAGAATCCTTTCAATTTTAAACACAATCAGTTAAGTGAAATTGCTTTACGTGTAAATGGTGTGAGTCATCCTGGTCCACCCTACAAACCAGATTTTGCTTCGGATCAATTTATGCGCAGTTATGTTGATTTTATGGATGTCTTTGGCTTTTACAATACGGATGATACCAACGGACTGACTATGAAAGAGTTTAAGAGTGGATATACTATTTATGCATTTGATTTGACTGCTGACAGCGATATTAGTGCACCCTATCGTCAAGCGAACGTGCCTCATAATATTCGTTTGGATTTGACGTTCAAAAGAACACTACCTGAGACGATCAATGTATTAATTTATGCAGTCTTCGATTCAAATATTGAAATTACAAAGTATCGTGACGTGATTCTTCAGTATAATCGTTAATGAGTTGGTTGACTGCTGACGATATTAAGACTAAAGTGCAGCATAATGCAGACGAAGCGACGTTGAAAGCTTTCGATAATGTCTATTCACTCGATACCTTACCACCTGCAGTAAATCACTATCCCATCTTTATTGTGCTAAACACTCATTCACAGAATTTAGGCGGTGAGCATTGGAAAGCGATCTTTATTGGAAAAGACCGACGTGGTGAACTATTTGACTCTCTTGCTCAACCTCCAAATATACCAACACAGCAGTGGTTGAGAAAACATACGCGTCAATATCAGCGAAATGAACGCATACTACAACATCCACTTTCATCAACGTGTGGTGCTTTTGTACTGTACTTCATCTTAAAACGTTTACATGTATCTCGATTTGCATCTATTATTCAAAACTTTTCATGTAATCCATCCTCTAATGAAAAAATGATTTGTAAGTTCTATCATGATTTGAAATAAAAACATCATGTTGGAAAAATTGTTTTTTATTTTACAATCCGCTGGGTACGTACATACTCAATGAGATAGTCTAGGATCATATTTGCTTGTTCATGAGATTTTAGTCCAGTAATGATCACTTTACTATTATGAAAGATTGCCACATGCACAGGCAACCAACAACTAATGAGAGCTGCAGGAAAAAGTTCGGGTTCATAACACAAACTGTAACTGCTGGTACGAATCTTCAAAAATGATAGACTGTCACTCAATTGAGTAGAGATCACCATATTGTCCACAGTCAGATTCGACATCACACACCTCTCCCTCTTCCATATCCGACGTAGTAGTCTTTGTAGCTCTAAGCGCATTGACTGCGCCGATGAATGAGAAAGGGCGCCGAGAATCTGTACAGTCCCATTTGGGAAGAGTTGAAGATTCCGTGAATTGTTCATCTTCACCACTAACATTTGAGGACGGCCCGGGTAATACTTGCTGTTTGGAAGCTGTTGGCGTAATGTTGTGAGATCGATTTTGGTGTAGAGTCTGAAGCGACGGAGAATGTTGACGATGGTGTAGCGATGGCGCTTCATGATGAAAGAATGAGTAAATTGAGCGATGTACCTTCCTTTTATACTTTTCCCAACTACCTTGATGAAATGTGAAGTTAGTATGAAGTTGGGAATGATAGAGTTGAATTCGCCGATTGTTGACGCGCAGCCAGATGCGATTTCCAATACGTGAATGTCTTTTCATATAGAAGTATTTCAAGTCCTTCATGATATGATGTAGAGATTGAAAATGACGATAAGATAAAACAAACTCTCTTCTCACATTTCCAGTTGAATCTTTGAAATAGACGTTTCGATCATGATCCGTTTCAATACGTTGTAGGGAATCTAATTTCCAACTCATGGTGCGTGGTAATCATATCTGATTAAGATTTGCATAGTAGGGCGATGAACTCACGACGAATAAATGTCATGATGGAGCGATGTATGTATCTTCTATACTTCTCCCAATTGTATTTGCGAAATGAGAAACAGTTTGCGGAATGAGAATGGTAGATTTGAATTTCATTTCTGTAATGTTGAAGCCAAACTTGATCACCCAAGGAGATGAATCTTAATGTTTCAAAATATTCCAAATCCCTCATGATATCATTGAGGTTGACAAATTGTCGCCATGTTAATGTAATTCCTCTTGATGTATGACCATGAGAATTTTTGAAATGTACGTTTCCATCACGATCAACTCTGATATATTGTAGAGAGTCCAAAATCCAAGTCTTCATGATGTTATGCAAAGTTGCAGATTAGCAATATAAAAATGTCGTTTTATCATATTTTGCTTAGCAATGCGGCTACAAAGAGATTTACTAGCAATCGAGCCGCACTCTTTTCTACTCCCATTGATCATGCACAACAGCTAAATGGGAATTGGGAAGTGGGTGTCACTCAACTTGTTTATAGCAACTGTGTCTATACTTTTGATCATGAGGTGTTGACTATTAATATGAGACGTACAGCTGCTTACCAATGTGAAAAGGGGTGCCGAATATACATTCCACAGTGGCCAAAGAAAGATCTCTTATCATGTAAAAAGTTTATATATGATTTCTTGAATAAAGCGTGTAAACATATTGTCCAATTTACTCCGCACAATGATGATTATAATTATGTACATCATGTAGTTGAGAAAGATTGGATTGTTGGTTTAAGTCCAAGTTTAAGAAATGATTTAGGCTACCTCGCTAGCGCCTTAACAAGCTATGATAATTTTAACGTTAATTACCACATAAGTGGTCATAAACAGTTAATATATCGAGAGGAAGCTTATTATGTAGATCTTATTCCAAGAAATGAGAAGACGTTGGTGAAGAAGATTGTGATTAAGCCAAGAAAGACAAACATGACTCCTGAAACATTATTGAAGAAATTTAATTATCTCCTTCGAGTAGATGACAAACAAGTGGCAACATTGACTTATATTAAATCATCTAATCATATTGCAATAAGCAAATTAAATGATGATGATCTAGTATTAGTTTGTTCAAAAGATTTTCATCAGTTCTTACGACATCGTTCTGCAGCTGTTCATGGAAAATCTGATATGCAACATTTACCATGTGAAAGGTCAAATCAATTTGATACAGAATGGGCCGTATCTTTATACAGAAAGTGTGTAGAGCCTTTTGGTGGTTTCTTACATGAAACAAGAGTGTTGATGCCTCGCATTATTACTTCGGTTAAATTGGTTGTAGATTATTTAAATGAAGTGATTAATGAGCAACATATTTCATTTTCTGAAAAAGAAGGTACTTTGTCTCTCACTATAAATGGAAAAGGTATTGAACTAATTATGGATAAAACTCTAATGGACATTTTGGGTTTTGATCAAAATATCTTTAAAAGTGGTACTGTAACCAAAGCTAGCGCAGACATGTCGCTATCGCGTCGTATTAACTATTTTCAGATATATTCCAATATTGGTGAAGATGTACGTGTGGGAGATGTTGAAGCTCCATTGCTAGCAATGATACCATACCAGCCAAAAAGCTGCAGTATTTTATCTGAGCATACTTTCAAGAAAGTGCATTATACAAAGCTGAAATCAAACTACATCCCACAAATTGATATTGCCATTTATGATGATGCTGGTGCGTTGATTCCTTTTCATAAAGATGCTGTGACAAGTATTACACTCCATTTCCGAATGAAGAGTTAATGCAAAAGTATGCTAATATATTTTTCCAATGTGAATAATATGGAAAGTGAAAATAAGGACTCGTTTCTAATCTACTTGCCCAGTAATGCTTCTATGAATAAATTTCCCAAAAATAAACCATCAGACTATCGAGTAGAATTAAATCGGCCACTGCATTTAGAAGGTGAATGGGAAGTTGGCGTTTCTAGTATTTGCTATGATAGCAATATTCAGAATGTGAATGATTTGGAAGAAATGATATTGACTCCTCGCACCCATGATGGAATAACGATGAATAATGCATTTCAGTTCCCATACAATTTAACATCAGATGGAAAGTGGAACTATGAATGGATTCAGATAAAATCAGATTCTTATGAGCCATTTGGGAATGAGAAAATTATTAAGGCATTCAACAGTGGTAATACTTCCATCATGAAGAATAAAAATCAGAAAGCTTATGAGTTTACTATCTATCATTGGAGTGGGAGACAGTTCCTCCGCTTTCATTCTTTTACTAAAGGTCTTACGCTGAGGTTGGATAGTGAATTCTATCCACATCTTGGTTTTGGTCATGGACTACATCTAACGTCAATTGCTACTGCAAATGTTAAAAAAGTTTATTCAACTCGAATCAACAAATTTCATTATAGATTTAAAATATTTGATGAAGATGTTGTAGAATGCGAAGAACGCATCATTTTGAAAAAGCGTGGTGTTCAACCTTTATCACTTATTGAGTTAGTAAAACGATGGAATGAGACTGTGGGTAAGAAGTATGGAGAGAAAATTATGGCGGACAAAAATAAGTTGGTTATTCAGAAATATAATGACAAACTTACAGTTTATTTCTCTCCAACCTTGCGTCATTTTGTAAGACATTATACGCCTATTATTGGAAGCGGTGTGGTGTATGGTTCTCATGAATATCACACTAAAGCTGATTCAGTTAATGATGAATGGTGGGTGGACATCTATGGCGATCGCATCAAGAAAATTTACCAGTCTTATGAAGAATCTAAAGTTGCTATCAATATAATGCCGCGTCTATATCATACAGTTGAAAGCTTCATTCATGTAGTAAATCCTTATATACAACAGAAGTTGAAGCATGTGATGAAAAGTAAATATGATGTAAAGACACACCACATTTCGTTTTCAATTGAAAAACAACGCGTTGTTCTGAAACTGGGTGATGACATTCAATGTCAATTGAGTAAAAATTTGAAAAAACTCTTTGGCTTTTCAATGCTACAAACTGTGTTTGCTGCTGCGCATACGATTGGTATAGAAACACCAATGACACTTGATAAACATGAACAACACCTTTACATTCAAAGTGATTTGATTTTACCTATTTCTGTTGGCGAGAAAAAAGAATACATTTTACGTGATTTCATTCATGATAAAGACGCTTCATATGGAATAGTCGAGAAGATGTTTGAATCTATTTTCTATCATCCCGTCGTCAAACAAACTATACCCTCTATTGCTATCAAAATTACCAATGGTTTACAAGAGTGTATCCATGTGAAAGATACTAAATCCCTCGTAACTTTAGTGTTTCGGAAAACAAAGTGAAGTCATTGTGATATGTTTATTGAAATAAAAATATGTATATGAAAAAGTCTTTTCACAGATATAGGGGGAATGGGCTGACTGTAGGCATATATTCACAAGGAAGAAACGATCTCATGCGATACATAAAACAACCATGTATATCTACAAAAAGCAACATCAAAATACTGAGTTAAAGTTGATTATGTCAATACATCTCCTGAATGTGGTAGCGTGAGTTTTATTCTTTTGGGTGGAGGTATGTTTGTGTCAGGATGTCCATGTGGAAGAGATGTGTTATGTCCTATCCAACACCTCTTATCCTCCCATGCTGAAAGTGCTCGTTTCTTGAACGTGTACGTTTTCACAGTATGAACTTGAGATTTTAAGATTGTCATATTGACAAACGTTATAGTTTTATTTTTATAGGCCTTCTTATAGGACCGATGTTTCATTTTATGAACAATGGATTTTGATATACCTTTAGCACGCTTAATACTATCTGCACATTCTTTTAGTTTCATGGAATACATTTTAGGACGGAGGAGAATCATTTCATCTATTTCCTTTCCTGCTGTTTCATCCTTAAAACAACCAAGTTTGGCTTTATTCTGTATGGAATAGAGTGGATGAGTGGGATTGTAGTTAGATGTATCGAAATATTTTTCTAATGACTTACCTACTTCATTAAAATTTAAATCTTTTTGAGTGGTAATTCCTAAAAAGAAACTATCTGTATCACCACCCAGCAAGCGAACCTCTTTTACGAGAGGGCATGGTTTTAATATTTTGTAGAAGAGTTGATACATTTCAAGCTTGGAATAATCTAAAACGGCTTGCCCAATATAGATGGGTTTGCACAACTCAACTTCTGATTTAATCATTTTAACACCTACAAGATCCTCATCGATGATGTCTCTATCAATGAAAAGAGGTGATGAGGTCAATTTGTGATATTTTGTGTTCATCAACGACTAGTTTGTAATTCATACGTTTTCTAACATCCTCCATGGTCTTTCCGAATAGACTATTATTCTTATATTTATAAAAATCCTTTTCAAAATTATTTTGGGCGAGTGCACGTTTTTGACTGTTACTATCTATGTAGGGTTTGAGGAAGGCTTTCTGTCTAAATTTGATAATGCGGTGAACTGACTTTAGAAGCATGCCCATTTCTAAATAGAATTTTAATATGCAGAAGTGTACGAGATAATTTTTCTTATCATATTGGGTGAGTAAAAGTTTGCGGCATGGTTTGTACCTTGGCTGTCCACACTCTGTTAAGTTATTATGAAATTGTGACATGAATGGTGAAAACATATCTTCAGTCACTTCGCCAGATTCAGGTGCGAGTGGGAAATCAGCAGTTTTATTTTTAATACTATTTGGATAAATCAAATCCACTTCAAAATAATATCCCCAATCACCTTCATCTGGAATATTCAGTATGTTTGAAGGGTTGGAGTAATACTCAAGCTCATTTTGATTTAACCAACTAAACTCGGAATGAGGTAGTGGTTTAGACAGTGAACTGCCATATAAATTATTTTGGTCATAGTACTTTAGGTGGATATGATCATCACCTACTGTTTCAGATTTTATATGATGTTTATTTACAAATGTGAGACCACCGCGTATTCCGCGCTCAAATATATTATACATCTCCGGGTCTTGTAAGAGATGAATGGTCTCACCAGTCATTTTAAAGGCTGATTTAAAGGACATGGCTGGTAGACTGACAAAGTGGATAGGATCTAATTTGTCTTCTTCTAATGCCACTCGTCGAAACTCCTGAAAGACATCAGCCAGCAAAATGACATCTAATTCTAAGTAAGCGATCATATAATCGCCAAACGTTTTACAATTAAATTTTAACCATGCCTCTTGAGCATGTTCATAGTCCTCTACTGGACAATCTTCACCCGTCAAATCGTTTTTGAATTTGTCAATGGAAGGAAGGGTTGTTTCATTTAGTTTAGACATTGAGCTAAAATACGCATAAGGAAAGACTCCTTTGCGAGTGATTATTTCATCCGTTAAGTTTGGATAGTGTTTCTTCAAAGTTTGACTATGGGGAAGAAACTTGAGATTACGAACGAGAGAAGCTAGTGACGCTGACATGAATTGAAATGAATCTAAAAATTTTATTTCGAAGAAGACTGTCTTATTTTCTTTAGTTTTATCTACTGGTACTTTTGCTGTCATTGCCATGAATTTTTCTCTCGTTTGTGCTATTACATTAAACTGCCACGATTTCATCTGGCTCAACCCTCCTTTTATGAGCATATGACTGTCATAGCCCTTAAAGTTATGAAAAATGACGGGTAGTACACGACGTCTCAACCTAAGTGAAAAGTTACATTTGGAGCAGAGTGCGTTTCTAAATTTACCAGTGATGTGATCATGATCACGCACTTTCTTAATTTTATCGTCATCAAACGTTTTATGACATTTAGGACAGGATGTGCAACTTTCAAATTTTTGTTTGTCTTCATCTGACATATGTAGTGACTTACGCTGCAATTGGGAATCATATGATTGTTGAAATTTTGCAGCTTTATCGAGAAATTCTAGAAATTTTGAAATGCAATCTTCACCTTGCCAAGTATGCATTTTGTTTTGTCTATTCCTAAAGTGGTCATGCCATACTTCATAGCAGGATATGGCTGCTGGCTTGTGGATGATATCATCAATGTAGCATTCTATGTCTGCGTAAATGACACGCAGGGGACTTAATTCGTCACCATTATCCCTATGTGAAAATATTTTATCTTTGGGCATGCGTTCCATTTGTAATTTACCTCGCTTGCACCATTCATAGTGAGTTTCAAATTTATCTTTACTCCAAAATGAGCGGATGCAGCGGTCGCATACAAAATGTTCACCTCTTTTAGAGTGCCCCAAGTGAGTGTACAAGCGAGAGATTTTGGGAATACCACAGTAGTGCCATTCCTCGCTATCATCTTGTTTTACTAATAAGAGGTTGACTACACGTTCATAACAAGTTGAACGTGAATTATAGCGGGCACCCTTCAACCCCTTCTCCCACACGTGAACGACAATTTTAATCTTATTATGTTTTTCGAACGTTTCTACATCTTTGATTTTCATGTTGTTACTATCACAACCTTCAAAGTCTAGTTCATCCTCCCACTGTCTATAGCTATAGGTGCGATCTCGATGCGCGTTGATATCATTATAGTGAAGGATGGATAGGACTGCATATTTGAAACACTGTGATTTACAATCAACATTGATGACAGCTTTCTTATTATACAACGTTTTTGGAAGTTTAAATGTGCCTCGAGCTGCATGACTTTCTAATAGGGAAATTTTGAATATGGCTGAGTCCACACCATCAAAAATGAGAGCGCTGTCGCGTTGATTGAATTTATCTACATTTGATTTTAAACATTGAATGTGAAAATTTAGCCAAGACTCGCAGTCTACAACTTCGGTTGCGGAAGAGGAAGGAATATGAAACTGTATTCTCTCCGTCACTTGACCCGTTTGAAAATCTATTTTAATATATTTTAGTTTAAGGTAGATGAGCGCCTTCATTCTAAAATTGTCTAAATTATTGAAGAGCGCTTCGATAATGTTAGAATTTTGAAGGAGCCACTCAGGAAAATCTACAATTTGAGTATTGGACTCCATGCAGTAGTCGCGTACTAAATTATTATGTGAAACATTAATGAGGGAGATGGTATAGAGGTACCGTTGGTGTAGTGATCATTTGCATGCGTGTGTTGAAGTCTGTGCGAAGATCGCTGAAAGTGACTATCAAAAGAAAGAGGGCACAAATCGCAAGGAAAGGAGATGTCATCGTCAGAATCAACTTCACCTCCGGAGATTGACACCGCTTTGCGTTGACACACACGTTGTTTGATGTGTCGAAGGAGACTGTGCTTCCTTGTAAACATATGTCCGCAGTCGGCACATTCCCACTCGTTGCCTTGCCGCGAGAGTCCTGAGCTGGAACTCACATCACCTGAAAGAGAAATCATTCTTTCATCTCTGTTCAAGCCTCAGTGTAGTGTTACAACCTACCTTGACTCAATAACTCTAAACTTTCCTCGAGAAGAGAGGGCGTTGGTGATGAAGTTGATGCCTGAAATTGAGGAAGATGCTATTAGTCACACGTTTGAGATGAGAGGAAATTTTCAACTTACCATTTCAACGAAATCAAGTTTAAGGTTGATACTTCTACAAGATAGAGACTTCACTCAAATAATAGTCAAAGAGAGAGATCGTGCGTTCGTCACTTGTATGATTCACAGATTAAATGAAATGACCTGAATGTCACTTTGCTTATATACTTTCATCCTCTTCATTCATTGGATGTTCATTCTGATTGGCTGCTTGTGTATACTTAAGAATTAGAAAAATGTTAAAGTTATCATTATTCAAAGTCAGCATTTCAAAGACAACATGACAAGTCCTCCAACAACACCAAATACCGCATTGGAGTTCTCCTCTCCATATACATCAGCAAAGGTGCTCGTTACACCAAATGCACCAAGAAAGGCGAAGGTGGAGAAGACATACAATCTCGACAATATACGAAAGTTATCATTATCGGAGGAGGATGAAGAGGAGTTGCCCGACCTAACAGGCATACGGTGGAAATATTTACAATATGATGCCGAAGGGGTGATGGAGATGACCAGCAAGTCGCACTTGCATCAAATATGGGAGTGGTACACCCCTAACTCCCAACCGCGAACCGTGGCGGAGTGGGCGTACATTGAGAAAGTGAGGGACGCTGCAGAAGAACGTTTAAAGCAGCTCAACTGTTTTTGTAATCTATGTGAAGCCAGACTCTGGGACGATATTGACGATGAAGACCTTTTGAAATACATGCCATAATAAATGTTTATTTCGTATTATCTTTGCTTTCATACTGACTTACTTGAATGGGGTTTTAGTGAATAATTTAACCATGTATACTTTTTCATTTGGAAATAGTAGCACGCTTAGTTTAACTTGTAAATCTTATAACATTTCATATGGACGATGATGGTAGATGAAATAGTGTCAAATAAATTAAGATAGCTTACACTTCTGATACAGGGATAGCAATCGACTGCGATCCATGTGTAAAGAGCTTGTTAGACTACGGATGGGCTTAAGTGGATGATTTAACCATGTATACTTTTTCATTTGGAAATAGTAGCACGCTTAGTCTAACTTGTAAATCTAAAAACATTTCATATGGACGATGATGGTAGATAAAATAGTGTCAAATAAATTAAGATAGCTTACACTTCTGATACAGGGATAGCAATCGACTGCGATCCATGTGTAAAGAGCTTGTTAGACTAAGGATGGGCTTAAGTGGATGATTTAACCATGTATACTTTTTCATTTGGAAATAGTAGCACGCTTAGTCTAACTTGTAAATCTAAAAACATTTCATATGGACGATGATGGTAGATAAAATAGTGTCAAATAAATTAAGATAGCTTACACTTCTGATACAGGGATAGCAATCGACTGCGATCCATGTGTAAAGAGCTTGTTAGACTACGGAAGAGAGAAGTGTGTTATGTTGCGTGTGGCGCGTGAGTGTCCTCCCATTTCATTCCATTCATCAATTCGTCTCATTGATAGAGACAGGTAGAACTCATGGTTCTCATAACGTATGCAATGGAAAGTTTTAGGCAACCTTCGACAGTTGGCTAAATGTCGCCCTGACGCGAATGCATGCTACGTTGAGACAGAGGCAATCACTTGCAAACATGACGCAGAGAGGTTTAACAAGATTGACCATTGCCGAATGTCCCTTGCGGTATACATAGCTACGGGTTTCACCACCGCCGCCCTTTACAGGAACGCCCGTCGAAAGGAAGTATTACACCGAACTTCATTTGCAACGTTCAAGTTGACTGATAGCAGATTCAACTTAATGATAGTATTCGCCAGTCCGAAGACTGCCCAGGGCAAACCGCGAGGAGGTTCTATCATGTCTTGCCCCATGGTGGCCCTTAAGAGAGCCGATGGTTCGTTCTCGGGAGTAACAAGATGACTATTGGCTTGAATAGTCAATAGGTATGACGGTTAGGTTCTCGTATACCCTATACCGCCTAAGCCGTGGTGGTGCATCTGGCACCTTTCGGATGCGGGTGGTATTTGGAGTCCACACCTCATCCGTCCAAACGATCCTCTTATCTTCCCCTTCTTCTCATCCTCATCCCACTCGTCGAGATGACGAACTCGGGAATGCCGTTGTCTTCATCAGTGAAGACGGGAATAGTGTCGGCAGATGTCGCTTCCATCGTGACTTCAAATTGACTGAGCAGCGCTACAATCTTCTGGCTTATATAGGGTTTTCAACAATGAATTGCTCAATGGGGGGGGGGGGGGGGGGGGGGGGTGGGGGGGGGGGGGGGGCAGCGAATCAGAATGCTTCAGGGATAGCAATCGACTGCATAATGTTCAAGTTGACTGATAGCAGATTCAACTTAATGATAGTATTCGCCAGTCCGAAGACTGCCCAGGGCAAACCGCGAGGAGGTGCTATCATGTCTTGCCCCATGGTGGCCCTTAAGAGAGCCGATGGTTCGTTCTCGGGAGTCGTCATCCTACAGCCTACCAATTCTGCTGAGAGAGTCAAAGACTCTCTCTTTGGTAGCACTGTCGACTTCCACACTAACTGGCATGTGAGTATAGAGTGGAATGTAGCAGCTATCATCGGATTGCCAATCCGAGCAAGATTGTTGTGGACTCTGTCTTGCTCCTCTAGCCTGACAAACTCCTCAAATAAATTTCGCGGCCTTATCTGCGGTCCGCGAGGAGAGCTAACTTGACTGTTCGGCGTCTGCATGATTGAAATGAAATGAAAAAAAAATTTGAGAGGCAGTGGTTTATATACCCCTCTAACGCGACGCAACGTTCAAGTTGACTGATAGCAGATTCAACTTAATGATAGTATTCGCCAGTCCGAAGACTGCCCAGGCAAACCGCGTGGAGGTTCTATCATGTCCTTGCCCCATGGTGGCCCTTAAGAGAGCCGATGGTTCGTTCTCGGGAGTAAATTGATGGGGTGGTGAAGGCGGGCAAAGATCTGCAATGAAAATGATATGTATTAGAATAGGATATACTATCTTATTTGCTTTTCACTTACCAAGTTAGTCATCCTTAGGTAGTCTCGCGCGTTTCCGAATCGAAAATTTATGCAAGTGACCGCGCATTCGTA